>JARQST010000653.1:444759-463662 GCA_030142225.1 Pachycephus smyrnensis
CATTAATACCGGTCAATCCAACCAAAAGCTGATCTCTCTGATTCAACTTTTATTCATATTCTCAGCACGTGCACCTAGATGCGTGCGACCGCGAGATTCACCCGGAAAACCTGAAACGCATTCTGACGACGCTTTTAAATCTGCTTGAAAAGTCGTTAAACCCATTAAAATCCAACACCGGAGCGTCGATAGTCGTTCACAGAATAATCGCCCACATAAAAGTAAACCAACAGCTCCGTAGGAAGAAAAAAAAAACTAGAATAATTTTTTCCCCCCAAAAAAAACGAATTCTCATCAAAATTTCTCCTCACAAACTTTTTTCTCCCCACTCGCGTGTATTTCCATTCGACGACTGTTACCTGTGTACACATATAAAATCCAAAGATCCAACCAGACCATTACCGGCATCATTTCGACATTTAAATCACCAATTAATATTCTCTCCGCGACCAGATCAAACGTAGCCAGACGCCGTCTCGACGGCAGCGCCGGATCCAGTGGCGGCGATCTTTTGATTCGGACGGCATAAAATAATTCGATGAAAATATACCGTTTAAGATTTCAATCTACATTTATTCCCTCTGTACACGCGTGTACGTTTATTATATAATATAATATACATATATAAGTGAAGTCTGGTTAGTTTCGCATGGTAGCTCATATCCACTTCCACTAGATAAAATCCGTTACGCAAGCGGCCATCTTTCCTTAAATAAAATCGTTCTCCTCCCCACAGCTCACCCCCGTCGGCTCGACTATCTTCAAGAACATCGTGGCCGTCGACGCGGATGCTGGAGTCAATGGACTTGTGGAATACTCGATAGCGCCAGGCGATGGCAAAGGGATTGGCAACAATGATGGCGTCGGTCGGGATCGTATTACAACCGCCGATGGATACGGTTACTTCAGCATCAACCTGCCTCATCAGGGCCAGGTTACCGTGAATCGTACTCTGGATTACGAGAAGACCCAGCGTTATCTGGTCACCGTTCTCGCATCGGTAAGCAACCCCACAAGAGTCCCTTAACTTAATCCTTCATCATCTTCGCGAAACCCTACCGTCCCGCGACTCTTAAATTTCATCTCGAATTAAAATAAAATTTGTTAATTACCAAAAAAAAAATTAGAATACATTTTTTCTCATCACGATGCATCATTCGACGAAACGCGTCGTGGATAACCCAACGGGTGACACGGTTAATTTTAATGGCAGTCATGATGGCGTCGGCGATGAACGGACATTGGTCAATTTGCGTGGGTCGTACGAAGAGGCAGGATTCTCAAGTGAGTCACCGCGTCGAGACGCCGATTTGCAGACCATATTCGCAATTTGCATATCGACTCCCCACGCGCGCGTAGGGTTATTTACTATTGTGACCATTAGTCCGACGCAGGTGCATCCCTTGTGAATGTTTCTCGCGATACTTTTTATTTTCAATATGGCTCACGTGTTATATGGACGCTATAAGCTTTGCTATAGATTTAGTTAACATATACGTTCTTATATATATAAATTTTTGCATTCTTCAAAAATTATGTCCCTCCACGATTGAGGCGTCTCAAGTTCCAAGAGTTACCTTTATAATATTTCAAAAGTAAGCGACTACTGTTTCTGCTTTGATTACGCCTGTATAACGTACGCCTGCAATGGTAATGCGAAATGGACAAAGAAAATTGCAACGCATGTAGGTATCTGCGAATAGGGTTATGCACAGTGGGTAGATAGTCTCGACAGTACACGTATGCAGTTAGTTGAGGTAGGACAGTCGCCTTGCAGCATTAGTCACCGTTCGACTTTAACGCGTTTCAAGACGGCGAAGCGAAGTTCGACACCGAAAACCGCAAATTCCGCGTTTTTCGCGAAGTGATCGCGCGACGGATACATCGCAAATAAAAAAGAATCGCGAGCATCGTGATTGGAAACGTAAAAAAAGGATTTATAATTTTCATTAATAAATTAGGTTCCAAAAGGTTTTTTTTTTGAAATTATAAAACAAAAAAATTAATCCATTCTTTTTAAATCCACAATCCGTAAGCGTTACTCATCCAACGAACGAACCGTGACGTCAGACACCTGAAGAATCTTAGCGTTGCGCGAACGCCACGTAAAACGGTGATTACTGATTACAGATCAGTCTCTTCCGCGTACTATACGCAATATCGGATAGATAGCAGCGTGACTACGTTCCAGCAATAAAACAATGAGAGCAAGAGACTCGCGGGACGTTGCCGCGTGGGCCGTATAAAATTATACAGCAATCACGATCGGGGCGAACGATCTTATCGTTCATGTGGAAAAATTGCGCGTTTATGCAGATTACGCAAGGTGCGGTGGGAAGGATGGGGGTTATTTCCGGAAACAGGGAGAACAGTCCCACAGGGATGTATACCGTAATACGATATAATCGCGTTTAAATAGAGTCGATCGATTATCGCGATTCGATATTATCTTTCGTGCACTGTGTATATATCGTATATATTAAGTCCCTGGTGTCCAACCTGCAAAAAATCTTTCCCGATATAATCTCTGTGAGACAACATACGGTTTTCGAATTCCGAGTTTCGATTCAATGACCGACTCGAATCGTCTGCTTGGGATCCGAGAAAATCCGCGGGAGATTCAAACCAATCGTGAACCCCTTTTTTTTGTCACCATTATTTATTATGTACTTTAATGCAGGTAGATAGTCATCTATTTATTAATCGATTTTATTACACCATCATGACCCACTGGTCGTGACAATTTTTTTTAATAAATATCTAGTCACGCTTAATCGGTAACACCTGTGACGGGAGGAAGTCGAGCGTTTAGGGTTCAAGAAAAGCGAACAATACTTCTTTGCTGTAAATACGAAAAATTTCACTATGGATCTTTTTCACGCGATGAAAGTGTTCCCGGTGTGGCTTTTATTATTAGCTTCCATGATCGACCGTATCATCGAAGGCGCCACTGTAGATCCTTCAACGGTGAGTGATTCCTTGGAATGCGATTTACACATTCCTGACAGTAGCTATCTATTGATATTAAAGTATCTTGATATTAATGCTAGTTAGATGCAGTTTAAGAAAAAAGATCACTTTGTAAATTTTGCATTTTTTTTCTTACGAAAAATTGGTCCAGATTCTTCATCCTTGTCGATCTTCACTGCAACGGAAATACTACAGTGCCAGAGGATATTGACAAGAAAAATACCAATAAGACGTACGAATCGCGTGACCCATCGTGAATTTATTGAACTGCGTTTTCGATACTCGCCCAAAGTTTCGTAATTCGATACCGAATTGCGCGTAACTTATGTTTCCCGAAAACTCGGGTACTTAGTGTATTTTTGATATACGACAAATCCTCTGGTACCCGTGTATTACCATTAGCGAAAAACTTGTTCGTTCTTTACGATCGTATCTCAGTTTGACCAGAGAGACAAATATTATTTTCTATTTCTTCGATACCGAGATTATTATGAAATATCGATGATTTTACGAGAAAAGAAGAAAAAAAAGTTACCAAACTTTTTTAACGTCCTTCGTAACACGAGAATCTTACGAGATAAGCTAACGCAAGCAAATACGTAAACTGCATCGACTGGTCAGATGCACGTATGCAATTTACCTGCAGTATACATATATGCATATATCCATAGCCAAGTGCATCCGTAGGCAATATAGTTGGCGGCTGAACGTTTCTCAAGGCTCAAGATAAATCAAAGAAAGGTATAGATATAATCACAGTGAATAGACGTTGCACCAGCCGCCGATTTATCTTGCGTTAGATAAAAGCACTGGATGCAGCTGCCGTATAGTTGCAGGTGGGGAGGCATTTCAATATTATATAAAGCAACTTACTTCGTCATTCAATTCGATTCCAAGATCATTTTTCAAAGTCAAAAACGAAAAAGATCCAGAAAAACACTATCGTCGATGCTACAGCAATTCATAAGTACACGGTGTACCAGTAGCAGCAACGTGATAATTTAAACAGACGTTTCAAAGATGACAGTCCCTTTTTCAACTGCATAAATGGCATACACACCAAACGGATACTTTCAAGAATCATTCGATTACGTGAAATCTCTATAGAGCAATTTTGCAAAAAAACAAATCATCGAATACACCACGTGCTGCTGTTTACTCTTTTTATCAACATCAAGAACGTAATGAAATTATTCTTCAACGAGCAGTAAGATCATTACACCTGTAGCTATCCGAGTATATTGGCAACAGAGTAATAGTATCGGTACGGTAGGATTGAAACAAAAAAAACAATAGAATCATCAAAATGAAATAACTACTACCAGGTATCCACAGCATCCATATAGGTATATACATGCATAAGTAAAATTGAACTGCATCAACTGCACTCACTAGCAATACCAAAGTGCAGTGCTTATCAAAGTCGGATGACCGACTTACCTAATAATTTGATACCGCGAGCCGCCATGAAATTATATAGAATTACCAATGCGGATGGACAGATGATGATTTAGTTTGTAATGGGATCAGATCGACTTCAGGCTACCCCACAGAGGACGTCTACCTTACCACAAGATTCTTTTTTCATTATTTACGGGATCACTGTATTTCTCAGAATCTCTCAATCGCACCTACTTCTATCTAGACTCATTGTTTCATTGAGACCATGTAATTCATCTCATACGGATGCTGCGGTAGATACACATAGCGTGGCATGTACATAAAATCATATATGCACGTGGTATGCATTAATATCATCTCAATCAAAGATTTTATGTTTATCAGACATTTAATACCAGTTATGGTATTAACGGTACTTTGATACTTTTATACGCTTCGAGGATACAGCATCCCTACGAAGTAACTTCATCATTGGATTTATCTAGCGGTATTTTACGTGTGTGAAATTCTCTTGAACGTGCTTCTAGGATCGAGCTAGGAACGTGTCCGAGAGGTTCACGTCGACGACTACGCTGGTTGTTAATATAAGGGATGACGATGATCAGGATCCCTCATTCATTTATCAGGGATGCATGCTCCTTGATGGAGCCTGCATTAATCCCGAATATTCAGCATCGGTAAGTCTCTTAATTAACCACTGTAACGTTTGTGACGTCATTTTTTTTAATAACCTATTCGTTTCTACAGTCATTGGATTTTTATGCGCGAATGTTATTTTTATTTGATTATCATTACAATTAGGTATCCAGCGGTGTTCTGTCGGGCATACTTAATATATCGCCTGAGAAGATACAGGCTGTGGATATGGATAGTATCAATGCACCGATACATTATTCATTTTTGAGCGGAGTCCCGTCGAATTATCGAGATTTTTTTGAAATCAATCCAAACACCGGCGCCGTCAAACAGATTAGAGCGGTGGATACGACGGCTACGAAAAAATTCGACATCATCATTAAGGTACGAAGTCAATGAGAAATATAAGGGTGGAATGAAATTTGAGACAAGAGAAAGATAAATGAATTTTTTTAAAGGGTTGACGATCATTTTTTTTTCATTATTTACTTTAAAGGCAGTTGAAGTTTCCGAAGCTCGACGATCGGCCACTGCTAAATTGACTATCACTGTTAAACCGGTAGACAGTAATCCACCTGTTATCACAGCATCCGCTGTCGAGGGATTTGTCGATGAGAATGCACCCGTTGGGACGAAAGTCATTGATGAAAATGGTAATCCGATAATATTGACTGTATCGGATGCAGATTTGGTAAGTAAATGATTCCAACGCGCGAATCATGATTGTAAAGATAATTTTTTTACACGATCTATGATCATCTTGATCCCGTTCCTGGACCAGACAGAGGCATTGTGTCTATGATTAACATATAGATGATATATGTAGTTACATACTGCTGGCAATACCTATTAGAATTTTCTTTCATCGCGTCTGATTATTTTGTATTTCATAAAAGAGTACTCATATACAGTTTTCCATTTTTGTTAAAAAATTCAGTACGCGCAACTGGGTCAACGCGAGGTCGTCTATATCTTGATATGCCAGCAGTAAAAAAAAAATTGACTATTACTGTACGGACTCGGAAATTAAAAATGTAAAATTATCCGTCTTTGCAATTTCAAGTTTTACACACAGAGATTAGAGTGTCTTTTCGCGTCAGCGATAATAGTTTCCCTCGATATATACTTTTTGCGAGAACTTCGCTTCGCTGCCACGATAAAAACATGCTATACCAGTCGGTGGTAGGTACACGATTTCTTGGTTAAAAAATTGACAAAAAATGTAGAAAAAATTCAAACATCCTTTCACGTAACAATTTCACCGTAGATCAAAATCCATAAGACACCTACGCGAAGAAAATAATATAAATCTCGTAAGCTGTAATTTTTGTAATTTTAATTTTAAAAATTTTTCAGGGACCAGAAGATCCAAAGCCAACATACACCTTTGAACTGACGACAAATTTCTTCGCCATCGATTCATCCGGCGTTCTCATTGTCAACGAAGAGAATCTCGATCGTGATCCACCGAGTCCCGGTCGTTTTCGCTTCCAGGTCGTCGCTCGAGAGAAAACAGGCGTCGCCGCCTCCTCGCCGTTGTCATTCGTCGTCACGTTGAATGACGTTAATGACAATGCACCTCTGCTGCCTATGACGGCTCCCATCACGGTGCAAGCCGGTGAGACCAAGAGGGAAGTAATTAAGGTGAGACTTTCGTTTTCATTGGGCTTTTGCTTTCCAATTCGCATGAAACTTCCCCGCGGCTATTTCGATTCCTAACGCTTGATCGCGTGACCGTTTACATTATCGTAGCGAATTGAAGGTACGGCCATCGTACCTGGAGAGAGATCAATTTATGTACTTCCCGAGTGATTACGATATCGAGTATCCCTTTGAAAAAAACCTTTGACAAAAAAACAGGTTCAAGCGACTGATAACGACGAGGGTGAAAATGCCGAGATAACGTACAGCATTTATCACGTGTCCAACAATGGGCAACAAAAATTCAAAATCGATCCGAAGAGCGGTGTCATCGATTCCATTGGAAAATTAAATGCCGGCGAGCAGTACAGTATAACGGTACAGGCTACGGATAATGGGGGAAAATATTCTCAAACGATTGTCGAGGTCAACGTTATTCCTGGACCGAACACCAGGAGTCCCGTGTTCCAGCAGCCGGTGTACGAGGTGCAAGTGAGCGAGGGTGCATCAATCAACTCGACTGTCGCGACTATTACGGTAAGTGCAATTATATTCAGGATGATAAGAATGATAGTTTTCATAGTGTTTATCATTAATTTGTTAACTCGAGGAACAATATTGTTATTCCATTTTTTTATTGCACTAATAACACGGTTGAATCGTGAAAAATGCATTTATGAAAATTTCACTTCAGGCCATCGACCCCGAGAATGACCCCGTGTCGTACTCAATCACATCTGGAAACGACTTAAGGCAGTTTGCAATCGGCGACAAGTCAGGCATCATTACCGTTATAAGGAAGTTGGACAGAGAAGACTTGACGCGATATCAGTTGGTAAGTGGTTCTTGTACCTTTCGAAAGAAAACTCGTAAAACGTTTTTCTTTTTTCTTCTTCTTTAATACCGGAAAGAACTCGATGGTTCAATCTCAGAGCGTAGCCATTTAAAGTTCCGTTTTCATTTGACAGCTGATCAAGGCAGAGGATACCGGCGGCCTCTCCAGCACGGCGACTGTCAATATTAAAGTCACCGATATCAATGATAAAAATCCAGAATTCCAAGGACTTCCGTATGAGTTTTCCGTAAAGGAAGGCGAAGCCAGAAAACTTATTGGTCACGTTCACGCAGAGGATGCCGACGAAGGTATCAACGCGGAAATTACGTATTTCGCACCCGAAGACATTCCGTTCACGGTCGATCCAGAAACTGGAGATGTACTCACCAAGATAGCCTTGGATTACGAGCAGAATCACGTGAGTCCTACAGGAACACTAGGAAGCCATATGCTGCGTAAAAAAAGACAGTAGCAAGGATGCTCAGCGTTTTCTTACTTTTTCATCTTAGGAATATAAGTTCGTCGTAACGGCAAGAGATGGCGCGCCCGATCCACGATTGGCAACAGCCACCGTGACAGTAAGAGTCATTGACGTGGAAGACGAAGTACCGGTTTTCCATCAGAGCACATACGAGGCAAAAGTCAAAGAAAATGTTCCCGATCATTTCGTGACTCAAGTAGTGGTTGGTTGATGATTTGACAAACTTTCATTAAACAGATTGGACAAACAGTTGAGCGAGCGTGTATTATCACGCGTGTAATGCTCGAGTGAAAAATTCTTTTTTTCTCTCCTCTTCTTCTCTTCAAAGAGGATCCAAAAGAAAAACTGGAATGCAAAGCTAACGCGATTACTTTCAGGCCGATGATCCGGATACGAAGAAGCAGATTACGTACGTGATTAAGCAAGGTGATACTGACCTCTTCGGTATAGACTCTAAGACGGGAATCATCAAGACCATCAGAGGTTTGGATTATGAAAGAGACAGTCAGCATATCCTTATTGTCGGTACCTTGGAGAACACTAGCGATCTTCCAGGATCGACAACGCGCGTTGTCATTAATGTTCAGGTATGGGTTAAGTCATTTTTAATATCATTAATTGTGTCAACGGTGTATACTTTGAATATTCAATATTTCGCGTTCAGGATGTAAATGACATTCCACCGGTATTCACTGCTGTACCTCGACCAATCACTTTGGACGATGACGCTCCCATTGGGACGACTGTAATTAATTTGGTAGCTGCCGATTCGGACGGTACAGCTCCCGGAAATCAGGTATTTAAATTTCGCGCAATTAGTTCATTCGATTCAGACTAAATTCAATGTAATTTATGCCCAGGTACGATACGAAATCATTGGACGTGGTATCGCTAGTAAATATTTCATGATCGATCCCGATACCGGAATACTCAGAGTACGCGATGATCTGCGTAAAGAGACAGATTCGGAGTATCAGGTGAGCGATAATTAATCCAATTAATAAATTGTAAATATTTTATCAAATATCTATATATACAATGTTTATGTAATAAATCTTTTTTTTTTATGTAAGATCGACGTAAGAGCCTACGATCTTGGAGAACCTCAATTGTCGTCAGTGACGACCGTACCGATTTACGTCCGTCATGTGGCTACAGTCCCGCCGGAAATCGGTTTAGGTTTCGCGGAAGATTCGTACAACGTTGAAATTCCGGAGGACGCCACTGATAACACTCTTATAAAAACGTTAACGATCATCAATAGTCATGCTCACGATGCTACCCCCTTAAAATGCGAAATATACAGCGGCAACGAAAATGGCCTCTTCGAGGCTAACATCACGGAGGAACGTAATTGCGCTCTGAGGTTGAAGAAGGGTGTACTCGACTATGAAACCACGGAATCTTATCAGATAAAGATCAGATTGGAGTCGCTTTCCGGACTCCTGAACTCTGACAGGAACACGACAACGGTGAGTACACAAAATTGCAACGAGACTCAAATAAATTTTTGACAAACTACTCAAGACCAACAACGATCTATCGATATTGGAATTTTTGAAAAATTATTTTCAGGTCAAGATTCAAGTAGTGGACGTGAACGACAATAAACCGGAATTCGTATTTCCGGAATCGGGTCAGGGCTTAACGAAGGGACGTTACTTCGCGGCCATTCCAAAATCTGCGCAGTTCGCCTCAACGGCCATTCAAGTGAAGGCGCAGGATAAGGATAACGGAAAATTTGGAAAGTTGGAATACAAGATACTCGATGGTCAAGGATCGGATTACTTCACGATGGACAGCTTTACCGGAATCATTAGAACGTCAACCACCTTCGATAACATTGATAAGCGAGAGCTGCCGTTCAAATTCAACGTTCAGGTTCGCGACAATCCAAACTCTACGGTCAATACGAATACCGCCGAGGCACCGGTTATTCTCAATTTAATTGGAGAGGAGAATCTTCTGGTTATGGTCATACAAGACGCGCCACCCGATACCTTACAAAAGGAGGCATCGAAGATTGCTCGAATCATGGAAGAGAAAACGGGACTATTGATCGGGATCGACAGGATTACCGTTCGCAAGACTTTAACGAAAAACGGAACGGTCGAAAGCTTTCCGCACGATTCGGACGTATGGTTTTATGCAGTGGATCCCGATACGGAAACTATCCTGGATAGAAACAGTACAAGATTACAAAAGTAGGTCAAATCATATTTTTAATTCATCTTACGATAGAAGATTACTCTATCAGCATATATATATATTATTCTGTTTACGTGTAAACGTTACGTAGACTGCTTGACATAGATTTTCACATTTACTGGATAACTGATCACGTAATGACACTGTCACGAATTTCCATTGTACCGAATGACTAGAAAGCTTCCGGAAGTTTCGACTCCGCATAATTACTGCATAATTACCATGTAATCTATTAAATGCCGTATAAAGGCATATCATTAACCGTATGCATTTACGATGACGTAGAGACTGGCTCACGTTCATACTCATTTTCAACGGAAAAGAAAAACGTCGCATTATCATCGTGCACAGTTTTCAATCGGCTACAGCGTTACGCGAATACCCGATCGCGATGCCCGGCGGTTTCTTTTACATTCGCGCATTCCTTTTCAGAGCAATCTTGGAAAAGCAGGCAATGTCCAACATAACTTTTGACGTTTCCACGTTGGTAAGGGCCAACGCGATCGACATACACGCACCGGTAATGACGCCGGAACCAGTGCGTACGCAAACGGCGGTGGCTTTCAGCGGCGAAGTTTTCCCTTACGCTTTGATTATCATCGCTTGCGTAATACTGATTCTCGGTATCGCCGGAATAATTTACATCTGCGTCTCCTGGTCGAGGTACGTATAAAAGAAAAAAAAAAATAAGAATTTTATAGTCTTCATCCGATAACGTTAGACATTTCTGTTACTCTAAAATTAACTTGTGAACACGCAATATTAATTGGACGAGAATATACGCGTTTCGCGCACGTAAACTCATTGTCCCCTTGATTAAATTCATTAACGTTAATTCCCACTTCCGGCACACACCCATCAGAACTGTTTCAATGGCAATTTTTAGATGTACCGCAATTTCACGGTACTCCTGTTATTATCTGAATTTTACTATACCTTCTATTTAGTCGATATTATCCATAATCATTGCAATCACTCCAAACAGGTACAAAGCGTACAAGGAACGTATGCAACGTATGTACGTAGTACCGCGTTACGATCCCGTTTACGTGGAGCCGAACTTGAAGGAGTACGAGACGCAAGTTTTGCAAATGAGTGTACCCGTCGACGACAACGACAGCTACAACGACCTACAGTTAGACTTTAGTAATAAGAATCACGCCTTCAGCTTGGACAACGTCAGCTACATCACCAAAGATCATGGTGGGAGCACAGGTAAGATAAAAAAATTTCAATTTCAAGTTGAACCGACGAGCCGTGTCGATTAAAATAAATATATCATCTGCAATACCGTAATAATGATGCAATTAAAATTTTGTTCATCATCATCATCAGGACAACAGAGTCCTGTCAGTTCCGAAGCAGCTACCACTGCTCGCGCCTCCAGCATAGCCGGAAATCATGCAGAGTCCAACATCCATTCTCTACGTCGTTCCACCCTGGGTCGCAAGAACGTTAACACGACCAACACGAACACCCTGAACAACCACGACACGCCCGTCCTGAATCCACTTTACAATCACAGCGGTGATCTACTCAGCCCGAGTCCATCAAATGATAACGTCACATTCAGAGAGAGGAAAGACTATTCGCACCTTGGATTCACGTATCTGGGTGATCAGAGTCCTGTAGAAACGACCACGGAATTGTAAAGGAAATTACGTCATTTATTAGTGGTTTCGTGACTCGACGCAAACCCGTGCTTTTCTCGTCTGACGGAGTAACCAACAGTTCATCAACTACCGTAAGGTCGGGGGGTCGTGAACCCAGTTCCTGGAATGCTGAGAAAATGGTGTCGCGGGTAGGCTCGTGAGAAAAACGTCAGATCCAGGGGACTCTTTTTGTACTGAAAGTCATTAAGAGATGACCCCCTTGAATATATATTTCGTACGCGTGGACGAATCGAAGACGTGCAATTATTATTGCAAGTTTTGTTTATTGCATCGATGAAATTGAAAACGCGCATGGAATTGTGAATCCTACGTGATTTTTATTATTTTTTTTATTATATAACTGCAATACGTCTAATGGGTTATTCCGTTCAAGTGCAACGAATACGTATGTATATTGTGACAATGTGGGAGACGAGTGTTAAAGAATTGTGAAAGTGTACCTTACAGTGACTGTTATCTGTATTCAAAATTCAAATACGCCCAGATATACGTGAAATGTGCGATAACAACGACGCAATAATATAGGGTGGACCAAAATTTTCTCTCAAACGTGCCCTTCGAATTTCACAAGGATAACGCGGTCAACGAATACTCGAGATTGTAATTGACGTAACAGTTAACGAAAGTTATATCAATTTACAATAGGATGTGTATAAAGCAACGTTCACAACCGTCCAATAACTAATAAATAGATTTAAGAATTTTCTAACGACGCCGATCGTGTGATTTCTAAGCGAGCGACAAATTTGAGCTCTTGTAAATGATCGTCACTGTGTTAATGTTGTATTATATTATTATGTTTTATTTATACCATTACGTTTGCTCATATTAATCTAGTTACTCGATAACGTCACGTATAAATCACGTGTACCTGGTAAAAGCACGAGGAGACGTTCTGCGGGTGACGTCCAATGTAAAAAAAAATCTGTTACTTGAATTGGCAAAAATTCTAGAACGAGACGGCTAGAATTTTTGCTACTGTTGACTTGATTTTCAAAATGAAGATCAATCAGGGCCAATACGAAAGAACCAATACGTTGTCTTGCCCGCTAATGCTGGCACTGCGTCTGGACAGCAGTATCCTAGTGGTACTGACCAGCTGTGGATTTTGGCGGGAATTTCAAAAGTATCGTCCCGAGACCCTACTTGGGAGATGCATAGGCCGGCGTGAGTGCAGTGAATCGAACAGAAGAATGGATAAGAAACGTTTTGTAATAACCTTCGTCCTACATTCTTTGTTTTGGTTTCCGTCGTATAACTGATATATAGATATATCCGCGCGTAATATATTGTTGCACGTAAATCTACGTCATCCGCGTGGTGCGACTTTTACGATAAATTTCCTTTTTCTTTTTTTATATATTTCTTTAACGTTAAAAAAAAAATCATCGTATCATCTAGTCGCGCGGCTGAGCATTTAATATTTCATAGTTGTCATTGCGTCGCGCGCAAGTCGATGCAATACACGGACTATTTCGTATACGTGACGCACCATAATAATGTTACGTCCGTTTTTACTATGCTTAAGTATACTACCGGGTGGTCAGGACGGAAAGACAAAAAAAAGGAACCGACACCTTCCCATGGAGATAAACAATGTTACGGCGTACTAGTATTTATCGAAATTTACTACGCACGTGATAAGGGATGCTGATCGGTGACGTAATCGGTTTGCCAGTCAATGTAATTCCACGAAAAAATTGTCTCGATCCTTACACCATAAGCCTACCTACCCCCCTATACTTGCGGTTGAATAATATTTAAGAGAATGAAAATGCGAAGATTCTTGTATAAAAAAAAGAGAGAGAGAGAGAACACTTGTTAATACCTTAATAATAAATTTATTATATTTAATTAAAGATTTTTCACCCATGTAAACCACGAACAACTCCTAATTTCCTAAAATTCAAAATACTTCCGAGTACCACTGCTTATCAAACTTTTAATTTATTGAAATTTTCATAAGGGTGCATCGTCACTTCAACCCTTACAGTCATCGTGAACTTTGGCTGATCGTTTCTATGTAGCGGAGAGGGCCGGCGTCCGGCGTGAGAACCGAAGGGAGACGGACGTTAAAGGTAGCAGAGCGTCGGCGCCGCTTTTGGATGACGCAGCCGCATCTGGACCGGAGCATGACGCAAACGCAAAACGCGATGCTGGCTAAAATCTAGGGAGAGAGGAGAGGAGAATCATCCCCAAGAGATATCGCACACACGTCCAGAGAGCAGAGGACCGGGACCGCGCAGTTTCCCTCTACGCTTTAACGGCGAAGCAGGGTCGTTATTTGGACGGTTCCGTATGAGAACGAAATTTCGCGATATGTGAGTGCGCCAAAGTTCTCGCGATTGAGAAGTGCCGTGAGAGTAAAAGAGAGAGAGAGAGAGAGACAGACAAAGAGAGAGAGAGAGATAGATAGAGTGAAAGAGGAAGAGAGTGAGAAAGAGAGAGAGAGAGAGAGAGAAAGACAGAGAGGGATAGAAAATTTACAAGGGCGGTTTTGGTGAGTTGACCTTTTACCCCTTAACGCTAAATTTTGGCGTTCGCTTCTCGTGACCCATGTGTCATGCACAATGAAAGTCAACCACCTGTGAACGGCTAAAAGCTTCGCTTTAATGATAGCGGAAGGTGGGCGTATCATTGAGACTACCCCCTAATGATTGGATGGGTTTTTTATTTTTTTCTCTTACATTCTACTACCAAGGTAGGTTATATCGATCAGTTTATAATATTCAAGGGAAGTATTTATTTAAGCGAAATTTCTTTTTCTTAGCTCTGCAATAAGGGATGTTTTTCATTTCATTATACAAACGAGTATTAGCCTTCGTGTACGGTTGAGGGGTTAAAGTAAATATTTCATATTGAGGGGATATGATTATCCGATACAAAAAAAAGTTTAAGGGAAAATGCTGTGTAGGCTTTTTGCTGGGTTAAAGAATGAAATTTTTTTTAAATTATGTAATTAGGTAATAAGCTAATGCCTTCCACCGTTATTTACGATAGCGCAGCTTAAAATTCGTCCCACGCCTGTTTTAATCGGATAAACTCTCCCTTCGTCTCGTCGAAACTTCGCAGCGTGAGAAAAGTCGTTTAAGCCCTTTTAAAACATTGCATAAGCAATTCACCAAGTGCATCGAGTCATTATTTATCCTTCGTTATAAAGGCTAAAGCCCCGAGTCATCTCCGGCAAACTTTCCATCAATATTTTCCCTCGAGCGACGATCATCCCAAAAACATCCCAATAAATGAATTTCCTAGTAATTATCCTCAAACAACAAAATCCCTGTTCTCAGATTGGAGGCTGCGTCGGTAATTCGATCCTTCCTGGTAATGAAGTACTTAAAAGTTGCTCTCTTCACGTTCAACCTATTGATATGGGTAATCGAACAATTTTTTTTTCCCTATCAACAATTAACACCCGTTCAAAATTATTATTAATCTCGTTCGTTAGTTGGCAGGATGTACAGTACTAGTTACAGGAATCTGCCTTCTGCTTGAACCAACCAAAGGCGACCTGCTCAATCTTTATCTGCCAAATCCAACACCACACGAGACCATCCATTTGGTAGCGTACAGTCTGCTCGGATTGGGATGTACAGTCCTGACAGTAGGTTTTTTTGGCTGCCGAGCAGCGTTACACGGTAGCCAATGCATTTTAGCCACTGTAAGTAATTTTCTTTTTGTCAACAATACCGGATAACGCTTGTTTACCTTTAAAGAACTTGTATTAATCAAATTTTTCTCCATCGATTCAAGTATATGAGCATGCTACTTGCTCTGATAATAACGGAATTGATATCGTCCGCCGTGGGAGGATTTATGACGTACCGTATCTTATCCGGATTAGAAGGTAGACTTACCGACAGACTTGCCGATCATTATGGACACGATCCAACCAGTGACATTCCGTTCAGTCACAGTTTAGACTTTGCGCAATACAAGGTGCGTCAAATCCTTTTACGATCGCGTACGAATAATCCGCTAACCTGGATTTACATTGTTGTTTTAACAATTAACACGCGGCTCTGCTTCGTTATCGTTATCATCGATTATTGCAGTTCAATTGCTGCGGCATTCACGGCGATGGCGATTACAACGGGACTGCTTGGTGGAGGGACGGTCAAATTTCGGGAACCAGAAGACAAGTACCGCTGACGTGTTGCGTTTTGCGAAATTCCGAAGTAATTTTGGGAATGACTCTCGATCAAAATTTTTAAGCTTTTCATAACCATAACAAAGTTTTCACTGATACCTGTTGTTCGTGTCCAGGTTAAAAATACGGGCAGCCCTATGAGCGTTGTATCGAGAGTATTTCACAAAAATGTAAGTACGAATATTTTCGTCTGAGTTTGCTTTGTCTGATAAATACCCTTATCTTTTTTTTCAGTATGAAAAACCTTGGCTTCGTCCAGAACCCAAAGACGAGGCTGCTTGTCAAATCGAAGAATTGAATGGGCACGAAGGATACAGGCACAAGACGGTTAAGTATCAAAATTTTATCTCGATATTTTTATCAATCAATTATACTTTGTAAAATAGTCATCGACGACTCTTTCTTTCGTAATTCTATATTTACAATCTAATCCTAATCTACCCCTCTATTTTTATAACGCACGCAGGGTTGCCTTGAGAAAGTATCAAACTGGCTTCAATACGAAAGCTTCACGTTCGTGTTTCTTGGAATGTTCATGGCTGGCATTCAGGTAGGCGTAAACATACTAATTGGAAAATCTTACATAAAACATTTGACTCGTAACGCAAAAAGCTGATGCGCCATTAAAACTTTACAGACATTTGGAATAATAACGTCAGCGTTTCTATGCAGAACAATAAGGGACATGCAGATTGATTAACATCAAATGAGACTATGCACATTTTTGTATAGTCAACACAAGAGGCAAAGGAAAGATGCGCGAACCGGAAAAGCTTGTAATCCCTAGTTCGTATATAAATTAAAGAAAAAGAAAAAAGGAAACTACTGTAATGCCCACTTAAAGGCTTGAAGCAAAACAAGCAGCAAGTAAGAAAATCGCGATTTTTCATTGAATCCATTGCATAACGACGACTTTAAATAATGGTAAAAACGTAGGAAAAAAAAACAAGCATCAGATTGTATCTAATTAACGCCCGAATCGTATCTAATTATCGGGATCCTGTACAGGAAGCACTATTTTCTTGAAACGACCCAAAGAAACGAGTAATCGAGCATGCATAAACGAATCGGGTAAAAAAAACACGTGCGGGACCGAATTTAATTGATTACATTTAAGAGTTCCCGTCCTCTCACGTATATTCAGTTGTAAAATGTCTATCCACGCACGAACAAAAAAGATAAGAAAAAAAAAGCAAACCTTTGTCGTGTTCAATGTGAGTGTAAGAAGAAAAAAAGAAATTGCAACTAAGTATTAAGGGTTAAGATTGCAGCATTAGATCGTCGTGCGACACTTCGATGCATCCCAAACTAAAAGGTCGAGATTGATAATGATAAAGGACGCAGAGATTTAAGTGCGCGTCGATACGGATAAGAATAATTTTTCAATTTTGAGATAATTTGTAAATATATTTATTAGTGTATTACTGCGCGAATAATTAAAGCGACCAAGTGACGGAGGCCGCGCGCGCGCGCGCGCAATTTTACGGCCAAATAAGAATTCCAAAGGTTTATCGTTTCAAAAGCGATATTATTTTTAATACTGTGATGACGTCACGCAATGGGCTCGTATATATTTTCTACGCTATTTCATTCATTTCTAACGACAGTTGGCACGAAGAGAATACGTTTGATAATATTATATATATATACACATATATATATTAAATCTCAAAGTTTTTGCGTATTGTCAAATTTTATAGTCGTATGATTAAGTATTGGCCGAGGCAGGGCTACATTTTGAGTGTCCATGTAAACATGAGAAAAAGTAAATAAATAACGTTCTTCGTGTATCTATCCCGAGTAAATATTATTTTAGTATGCAGTGGATCTGCATTTAGATCACTCAGATAAAGTATAGATAAAAGTATAGTCAATGAGATTATTTCATACTATGGGCATACTTCCAAAATGCATAATCAAAATGTAGCGCAAGTAGTATAGTATAGATCTATGCTATACTTAGGGTATGCGCTGAGTATAGCAAAAGTATAGCTTTCAGCATGGCCGCTTACACATACGTCTATTGCGAATAGAAAAGATATAAAGATCACTCACCACAGGATCTTCGTCTTCTTCTGCATTTTCCTTATGTGCTGTTTACAGGTGCAGTCCGTCCCTCGATACTCGAGGTCCGTTTGCGCGAGCGACTTGACGATTGGACACTCGCGATTATTTTTGCACACGCGTATTTTCGGATACGGACTAATTAATTAACTTATTAGTACTAGATTAAGGCCCGGATTTTCGCGCGCGATACCGAATGACTGCGATGCGGTTTCTTAAATAGACTTATTCACCGTGTTACGTCTTTTCGGAAATGGTGATAAGGGGTAAAGGGTATAGGAACAGATGGTGAGAAATGGGCTGAAGGCCCGAGGCGAGAAACCTCAAGAAAAAGATGATATAGATAGGGAACAATTGTTACAAACATTACGATCAACGTAAGGCAAATGCAAAGGAGCGGATTATACAATCTAGGGTGCGACATGCAGGCGATCGAAACCCAACCCCCACGAACAGGTGGACAGAAACGAATGAGGAACGAAAGAATAGTAGTAAAACAAAGCAGGAGAAAAAAATAAAGGAAAAGGGAGAGAAATGGGCCCCTCCCCGCCCATTTCCGTGGGGTCCTACCTCTCCACAAGGGAGCTACGACCCCTCCGAGGCCCAGCGGAGGACCGTGTTTTGGGGATTGAGGAAAAAACCCCCGAGTCCTGAGACTACCGCGCTCAGGATTCGGGGGAAAAACCTCGGGAACGAAAGGAAGCCGGGCCGAGCGACAAGAAAGACGCAAAAGGTAAGTTAAACGCGAAAGATCGACCCCTAGTCTTCGACAAAGGGTGACTTTACTCTAAAAGATGCTCGAAAGCACCTATACTACTCCAAGTGTAGCCGACCCAGGAACCCA
>JARQST010000653.1:463762-549259 GCA_030142225.1 Pachycephus smyrnensis
CTTGGCGTATTTGCTACGGAATTGACAGTGATATCAAAGTGATATCACGAAGAAGGTATAGCCCGACGGAAGAAATAGGGAAAATAGGTAACATAAAGAGAGAAAGAGAGAGAGAGAAGAATTAAATGAACAGTGAAAAATATACCACAGAACAGAAATGAAAAGAAGATGAAGAAGTGATGAATGAATTACAACAAAATGATACACAGCGAGAGACAGACAGAGGGGGATGAAGGGAGAACGGAAGGACGCGGCGTCCAAGAGGTCGATATAGGAGATCGGCCCTCGGAAGAATGAAGCTCCACGCCGATACATCCTTCCGCATACCAGCCAGTACCCCCACCCACTCGAGTACTGATCGGCAAGCGCTGCCCTCCTGCGACCAATTTTTCAATTACAATTTGTACAGTAAGCGTCAACGACGCCTTGAAGTGGCGATGCAGGCTGATCGGTGCTGGACAGTGGTCCCCACTTCAGGACATCGTTGACGCTTACTGCATTACTCTGAAGTGCACTGTTTATCCGGGTCAACAAAGTAATAACTGCATCAACTGACAGTAGGTGGCAGCATACTCGACAATGCACCAGTACGTCAGATTCCTATGGCACGGAACACACGGGAATACCTACCTTGTCCATTTACCTTCAGTGAACACCACGTATAGGTAAGTTAACAACAAATTAAAAGACTTCCTGATTTACCTTCAGTCGGCATTTGTCTAATAAATGCTTATGACTCCAATCACAAAATTAATTAACGATAACTAGTTTTTCATATTGTTCCCAACGTTGGCAAGGGTATCAGTTAAACTATATCCAGTGTCCGCGAAAGTTCTATCAATCTGGTTAAAAATTTCGCTTGTAAAATAGTCATACGTAAAAACAGTAGCATATCGTTGTTACAGGGGAACGTTTGAAATTCTTGAAAATTCATTGACTTATCATATTGGCTTTTACGATGATAACTTAAATACATATTCCAGAATTCTAGTAAAAAACTGGTAAACTATTATCGACCGTATAATAGCAATTTAGAAATTCCACAATGACTTTCCATTCTCGTTATTTAGCCTTTCTCCAAATTTAACGAGCAGACAAGCTTTACCAACGAGATAGCCCAAAAAACAGTACCTATAATACACACGCCGTTTGATCGCCATATAAAACTGCAATTGCGCATTATACCAACAAAACAGTAGATACTACGTATAGACGCGTAATGATCAGGGTAATTGTAAAGCCCTAACGTGGACGATAAAGTAATTGCCCGTTTTACAAGTCGCAATAACTATAGCCTACACAGTGTTTACACTCATTGTAATTAGCAGTTGCACGCAGGAATTTCAGTCGTAGAATGATATGCAAAAACGTTGCACGGACGTATTGCTTTTAGTATTCCGTGCATTGCCCTTTCTTCAACCTCATTTTCACAATAAGCATCGCAATTCTCATTCGACTTGACGAACAAAAGTAGAATGAATTATAAATTTACATCGAGAGCAATTTCTTTTGTTTCACTTCGACACAAATCCTTATACACGCATCGACGTCGTTCTCCATCGATACGTTATCGCGGTCGGTTAAATTTCATCGGTTTGACATTTTCATCACGGCCGACACTCTTCGTTATTTCTAATCTGATGAAAAGTCAGTGTTTTCTACATCACGCGAGGAAAAACTTATTTGCTTCCTTTCGGAATCGAGTGAATTTACCGTATTTACAGTACGGCGAGTAAACGACGTTCATTCGTATTTTTGCGAAGGTTACATCAATCTCTTGGTTCCTTTTCTTTGTGCTTCAGAGGCATCGTTTACTACGATGCCAAGGATGCCCGTTCTCAGCACAGTGGAATTCCGCAGACTCGACAATGGCGCGTGGGAAGTTTCCCCGTAGAGACTTTAAAAAGTGCATCCTCTTAAACGAATAGCATATAGATGTATAAAGACGTCGTATAGTCACGAAGTGACAAATTAGATTTACACAGTTCGCCAAGGAAAACGTGCTTTATTCGCATTTGCAGTTCTAGGGATCGTTACGATTGCGAATTTCACGTATAAAATAAACCGGTGTAAAAGATCCGAACTTTACCAGCATTAATAGATCCGTAAAAAAAAAAAGAAAGGAAATGATAAGAATTTTTGATCATTCCTTCGCGGATCAATGATTAGAACGGAATTATATATAGCCGAACCAGGTGAAATACTACCGATATCATTTCAACCAGAACGTTTTATATTAGTGGCTGAATAAATTATTAATACTTTATATTTCGTAACCTGCTCGTTACGCGTAAATTCGCGACTGGTTTTGGTGAGATTTTTAACAAAAATCGCAACGTTCGTGAACACAATACGATTTTAGCACATGCCAACAGACTCGCGCGGTCTTTGAATCGAGTAAACAGGTATCTTTGTTGCGCCTTGCGAGTGCAGCGCTGCACTCGCGAATGATCGTAAATGCACGCGAGTGCAGCAGCACGTGGAGAAGAAGAAGAGTAAAAAGAAGAAGAGTAAAAAGTAGAAGAGGAAACCGTTATGTTTCATATAATGACAAAACGGGTTATGCGCTTTAACCAATCCAGGATCATGGATCCTGCCAAAATATTGACGCATTACAGCGCCGAGTTCCTTTCTCCATCTCTCTCACTTCATAAATTTCTACGCAACTCCCCGAGATAGGTATGTTAATTCCAACACCAGAAACCGCAATTGCGCGCTCAAACTCATTTCCCTCTCTTCGTTTCGTCATAAGCTCACCATGGTTCCCTTCAAAGTACAGCTGTCCCCCCCAACGTCACTAGGACGTTTTCGTAATGCAAGTAATAATTAGACCTTTGGTAGTCATTTAGAAGCAATTTCAAAATCTCGTCGCAATTCGAGCATATACAAAAAACCCAGACAAACCCAAACACGACCTCAAAAACACTAGGTGTATCCAAAAATAACTAGACGCTCTATCAAGACCAGGTTAAATATCCATGATTAGATAAAAAAAATTTACAAAACTAAACATTTCCTCGAATCATTCAAAGACTGACGTATAAGTCTTAAATCATTGAAAATTAGTATAAACGTATGTTAAAATATTTTCAAAACACATCAATCAGTGCCCTCTCGTATGTAAACGTAGACGCGGACACTCTCCTATCGTTATTAAGACGCATAAGAAGCGCGCAACTTCAGACAGGTCACTTTCCAACGAACGAATTACGGGCGAAGTCGCTCAGTCGCAGTTATGACTCTCGTCCAGAAGCGTGACGTTCCTCTGATCAATTTCACCGTCGCAACGTCTATTAACTAAGCGTCGTAGGAGCGTCATCGCGAATGAACGAGCAATTATAAACGAACCTCGTAATTGCGTCCACTTTCGTTTTAACCTCTATGAGTTCCTTCCGTGACCCGGAAGGAACACTCTTGCAATTCCTGCAGGTTGGTTAGCTCTACGCTGGCCAGGTGTCTACAGGTAAGTATTCACTCCAGTATATGGCCAGTCGTCAGCTTGGTAGGCTGCCGCTGCTTTCCGAGTGCGTTCAACTCGGCACTCTGGAGACGTAAGGTAAAACCCTTGAAGCCTAAGCGTATTACGTACGTACCTATTGCAGTCGACCTGGAGCAAAACATGGTCGTTATTGCGTATCGATACGAGTGAATTTATAGGGACAATTATAAAGTCATTTATTTATTATTTCAACATAAAAAATGTGTATCGTGACTTTATTTAATGACTAGATATATATATATATATATATGTATTTCTGTGACTACTGTGCTGTGTGGAGAAATTGTTTTTGTATCAGCCTGTACACAGTGAAGAATTATAAGAAGGCTGTGATTTGGTGAGTTTGATAGTAATTTTATTGATTTTGAGGAATAAGAGGGCAAGGGGTTGAGGGTTGATCTTTGTTATTGTCGATGGCATTGACTTCCTTTAAGTGTTCAGTGCGAAAAGTTGTATCGTGTCAAAGTTCATGGGTTATGAGATCTTAATACGTAGTAATGCGAATATTCGGAATTGAGGTTATAAGGCTAATACGAATACCTGAGCAACGATCCGCGATAATCTCCCATTCCGCGAACGAGCAGTCAAAATGCGATTCGAATTTGAAATCGGCCGACCTATTTTGCAATTGGAGGTATTCGAAGAGTTGACCTTGAAACATAAACCTGTGTCATGTTTATTCGATCGAACTTTACAATTCGGCTGTATTAAATCGATCTTATAGATACGATTTGTAGTTGGTTGACATTATTTGTTATATATATATCGATATGATCTTCCGTATTGCAGAAATCGATATAGGCGATCGCGTGCGTGAGAGAGCAGAAAGTTTGTACGTTAAAACTGGTTCTCGTGTGTCAATATTTACGTACTGTTTTTAATTTTTCTTTTTTCATTTTTAATAACTGACTGATTTGCCGAACGAGATATTAATACGATTTCCGCGAAAAAAAATGACCAAATCCTCTTTCCACGCGTTAAGAAAGTTAATTAATCGAGGTTATCCACATGATCACTGGAGCCTTCGCCCATTATAACTAGACTGTTATCCATTGTGTTCGCTCTTAGCTGTATAACTAATTAGTATATACGAAAGACCGGAACGCGATGGATGAATACTTGGTTTTGCATTACTCTATCTGGTTAAACATCAGCGGCATTACGAAAAAAAAGGAAAAAAAAAAAAAGAACTGAGTAACTGTTTTCACAGGGCAAAACTCCCTAGACGAGGATAAAGTATTGAAAATGAGTAGCCACTAGCTATATTACTCAAGATTGCTAATTAGCTGAAAGAACCGCGCAAGAAAGACCAAACGATTTTAACCTGCATACTGGTACAGCGATTCGAGACTATCGAAGTAACGACAAGAAAAATATAATATCGTCATTGATAAATGTATATATTACAGATAACGCTTAGCTGTCATAGTCCTAATGACTTGACTATACAGATCCGTAAAGTCACGCGTCGTGAGCAATTAAGTTGATAGGAAGGAAAAAAATTTAATTTAAAAAAATGAGATAACCAGCACCTGGTTCGGTTTGTGTGCATAAACAATGTTGTATCGCTTAAGGCGAATATCTATTTGGTTTACAACATTCTCTTGGAAAGGGCACTTGCACAAATATATATATATATACACATAGTACAGTATTACGTCGCCAATAGTGCTTAGCATATCAGCTTTATATCGAAAAGGCTTAGCCTTATCCGTATCACGTAAGTACGATCGACAGACTCATGCGAATTTCAAAATTTTGTAGAAGCCCATAGCAATTTTTGTAATCGGAAAAAAAAATGAAAGGAGATACAGTTATCATCGTATAGGTGGATATCGAATTTAATTTTATATCTCTACAAGTCTGTTAGTCTGGTTGCTCAGTGGTTTTTGAATATTTTGAATTATTTTTTCTTTCTTTCTTAAACATGAAAATATTTATTTTACTGTCTCTACGCTTTTCCACGCTCTAATCTCCACGTTATTTCTCCCTTAATCGTACCACTATAAACGCTCGAGAACTTTATAGTACTCTCGCTTACGCCGGCGCACGTTATTCCAGCTAATTATTATTTTCTTTCTTTAGTCTTCTATACGCTCTAATTTACATTGAAAGTAACGTAACACACACTACACATGCCTTTTACCATCCACACGTATCCGGACCCTTTATCTGCATATATCTCGCGACGTTATTCAATTAATGCAGAAATCGTTACAATATTCCAGATACATAGAAAATTCGTGGGTCACCCGAAGACCCACTTTGAGCTAAGCATAGAATATTTAATATATATATATATTATATTTATGATAGATATATCCAAAGGTACATAGGCATTGTATATTGTATATTATATATATATATATCTCGTTAGTAGGGTCAGTATAGGTTTTTGTTAAGAACAAACTAGGGCTTGGAAAACAAAGAGCAAATAATTTAACGTGTCTATAATGTCTCAGAACTGAAATGTGAAGTCATCGATAAGAAGTTGATACTTGTTTGGAAGCTGCGATCCGAGAGTAGAGGCTGATTTCTTGCTCGGTTGAATTCTAGCCGGTAATTTAGCCGGATTGTCCTTACGTACGTACCAGAGACGGTGCTCTAGTAAATACCTATGCGAATCGATGGGTTTGCGTCAGTCTTTAGTATTTATTCCCGCTGTTCGTGGCTTTCGGGTAAAATACTGCAAGACATTCGCGACAATGGTCGGCGCTGCGAAACAATGCAATTTAACCGATATCCATAGTCTTGTTAAGAATTAATAGAAAATTAACGTTATTCGTAATTGCGATAAAAATGCATTGAATTCATTTATACGATAACCCAGCATCCACGGTCCATTCGAGAAAAATCTCATATTTATCGTCCTGACAATTTTCCTCTAGCTTTATATCGTCAAGTAACAAACAGATTTTGCTGCATCGTTGGCCAGCTATCGAGATAACAGTCCGTTTGCTGTGGCGTCGAGATGAGCTTTTTCCAGCATCCTCAAGGAGAGAGAGATAAATCCAACCGCGATACAGTTTCGTTCTATTTAACGCGAAAACGATCATAAACTTCTGAACGGTTGGAATCCTTCGTGGATTTTCAGTGTCGGAATTGTTCGTGTGTTAGTTGGCGAGAATTGATAGATCCTGGAGCTAGGGAAGGCCAAGGTTTTTGCAAGTAAATATACAGTGTATAATGGTACATATCTATATATAAATGAAAATTTGCAAAGTAACGTTTTCAGTATCGGTAGCTCTCGCGATTTTCGCAAATGAAACCGGAAGCCGCCGTAAACGTGCAATTCGCGAAATGGCTCCTGGAAAGACCTCGACTCCTTTGAAACTAGCATTGTGTATCCGCCTTTATAATGATCCCGTTCGCCAAAGTCATTCGCAGAAGCCATTTATTTGGCAACCCTTGTCCTACTCGGTTTAAATGGCAATGTCGTGCTACCATGTGGCAGTTGCACGTTCAACGTTATATCCGACGTACGTATATTATATATATATATATATATATATGATGGTCACAGGTTCTTATCATAGTCAAACCGTTATAAACTGTTCAGTGAGGAGGATTCTATTGATATTTATCTGGTATACGTGCGGTCCATATGCCTCCGTCATCTTCATTGTATAATACTAAATTCCATCTGTCATATCTGATTCGACGAGGATCATGCAAAACTGGGTAAAGCATAGTAGTCGATGTCTGGATAAAATTAGCATAGTGGAAAATCATGGTACTTATTACCTAGACGGGTTATAATCTCGAACAAGGGTTATCGTGATAACCTGAGGTCAATCACAATGGGATTACCATTGTGATTATAGGATTCCTTGCATTCTGTGCTTTGTATCGTTTCTTGTTTTTTATCTTGTTAACTCGAATTCACTACGCGTTACGTTACTTGTTTCTCTTTTTTTAAGGCGAAAAAATGAGAAAGGCATTTCGCACGCGAGAAGAAGAGTCGAGAGAATTCATTTGGATTATGGTCGTGATACCTTCTCTTTCGGTTGCTTTCTACTCTGTCCGATGATTTCAGGTTGGTCCATGTCGACCGCGCTGTGCAGGAGAATACAATCCTCACGAAAATCGATTTCACCGGTCGCCGAGTAGGAAGTATAGGAGCGTGATAGTTTTTCGGAGGGCGGCCATTTTCTAAGGTATTTATCAATTACTGTGTTACGGATAGTGGAATTGAGATTATTTTGGAATTACGGAATCTTGAATGACCGATGGTCCGGATGATCCAACGGATGCTGCGCGCACGTGGATTCCTAGTGAAAGCTCAATCATCGTGCATTGAACTTGACGATGATTTGTTTTTGTCATGTTTATATATTCGAGATTTCTGTGGATATGTTGGATGATTATGATAATGGTAAATTGAATTATTGTTATTATTATCAAACGTTGAACGATCTTCTTCTCTGTTTGTCTTTCTATCAAATAGATATTTAGCCATTTATGTAATCTCAACGTGACTGGCTATTCAGATTAATACCAATCCCTCTCTCCCTCCTCTCTCTTTCTCTCTCTCTCTCTCTCTCTCTTTCTCTCTGTCTAAATTCAATATGATCTTCTTTAGATTATCTCGGAGAGATGGTCCAGTCGAGCGTGTCGTATATTCCACGAATGCCATTCGAGCATGACTATTCTTTATCGATTTTGATAGATCCTTTGATCACGATCTATGACACTGTTTATAGATCCGTGATACGTCGCGGCTACAGTTATTCATTGCAATTAATCGTTCTACTATTGATAAATTACGTAATCTAGAATTTCGTCAGAGTGTATATTTTATTAGTGGATTACAATTATAATATTATACGCAATCTGATTACTTTGATAATGGCTACGTAGCTAATGCTTTGATTAATCGCGTAATTGATGTACACGATTTAATATGTAAATTGTTTAATTCGTCATTATACTCTGTGGTACTGTACGGTCCGAAACTTGTTTGAAATTCATATACATATAGATAACGGGTTATACTTTATAGTTATGTAGCACAAAATTATTCTATTTATGTATAATGCATTATGCTGGGGTTCTTGACCTTTCTCTTTAAGAAACACAGTATGCATAGTCGTGGACTTTAAGTTCGTATCGCGGAATTAATATTTTTGGACTTTCTTTCGGGACTGTATATCTACGCGAGCAATAAACGTGGATATTAAAAGAAATATATTAAAATAAATGGACTAATAAACGAATACTGTTATAGTTTCGAGTATGACAAAAATTTATAGTCACAAAGTGAAAGACACTAATTTTCCTTTTTTTACGCAAAAATTACTACGGATCATTGCTGTCTTGTAAAAATAACTGTAACGAGCGGTAAATAATTCTTTTTTTCTTTTAATTGACTACTTTCGTTATTTTATTAATTCACAAGATCCCGTGCTTTCTTTTCCGCGAACAAAGGCTACACGAGAAACAGTGTCTTGAATAAAGTCCGTTATTACTGTACAGGATAAAAAATGGTCCAAAAGACAAGCAGATTTGGGATGCATTGAAAAATTATTTGGTCCAGATGATCAGGCTGTTAATAACAAGAGTAAAAGTATGGACTGTCACGGAACTAACTTTAAAATCATTTATACAAATGATGCCTTTCAAAATAAAATACTTGTTACAGGAAGTAATAGTAATAACAATTTTTAATGATATCAAAATGCATAATAATAACTTTACGTCCAATCTATATGCATTAAAGTTTTATTACATCAAGATATAGCATTTGTAAAAGTAAAACATTCACGCCCTCAGAATGCCGGGTAACAGGAAGAACGTGAAAAATTTGAAAGTCTAAAGACGAAAGAACGACGCTTACGCGACGCCGACGTCGGCCTAAACAGGCTACTACGTCTTCATCTTCATTCGCGATTTTCTCTCAATGAGATTCAACGTGCGTTTCTGTCTACTCCATACCTGTTTCGCATTCTTTACAAGTTACGCATGACCTACAGCGCGTTTATGTAAAAAAAATCGAAAAAAAAAATACTTGTTCGATATTCATTCTCGATGACACGATAGGAATATAGAGACACTGCATGTAGAACGGGTTGACAGTGACTGTACCTTTTGTTTTACTTTTTAATTGAACGCGTGAGAGGATTACTATTGTTGTGATTCAATGAATTTTTAAATCTATTGAAAATTTGGTACAGAGAGAAAAAGAGGGAGAATTAATAATCTTTACAGACGCCATTTTTAATGATAATTAAATATCCTTTCGACCTATTGCGCATTTTGTATTTACATCTGTACCTACGTGCATCAGGACCATGTAAACATGAAGTGTACATACAATATTTTTTATTATTATTATTCTTTTAAATCAAACTCCTATGATGGATACATAGGAAAATGTTTATTATGAAACGATTGATCGTTATGTAACCATATAAGTGGTATTCGCGTGGGTCTGAATTACGCAAACCTTAGGCGGCTCTTTTAAAAATCGCCATAACTCACAGCCAATCGGTGTCCGCGTTAAAGATGTAATAAATAGAGACTTCCGGTTCGCGTAGCGGTTTCTTTCAAAGTTCGCAATCTGCATTTTAACGTGGCCCTCTTACAAACGTCATATATACATATACACATAATACTGCGAATTCTGGCAAGACACGTATTCGCGAGACGTGACTGTCTTTGGTTACATCACAGTACCAGATGAGTTTGTCGAGATATCCGTCCAAAAGATGATATATAGAATCGAATAAAATTACATAATAAAAAAATGCGTTAATTAACCTTAAATTTGAAATCTAGGGTTATTTCATTTCTTTTTTTTTTTTGTTCAATTAATCATATTTGTTATATCAAATAATTTCTCTCCACCATCCACCCCCTCTTTTTCCTTGTCGTTATATTTATATCCCAAGTATTAGGTCAGACTGTCGAATATCGATTCTTACGTGACCCAGTCCAAGATCGTAACGCAATTTTCTATTCTTTTCGTCGCCGGCGACAAAGCGTTGCGTGAAAACGCGGCTGCACGCCGTATGCTCGAATTCTCGCTGAATTCTGTCACGTAGAGAACGAGTTGGGGCGTTAAGCGAGTCCTTCGTTCGGTATTCCGTACGAGGGGACTAGAGAAAAGCAATACCAAGTCTGCGGAGACCTTGCACTAGTGAAGTTTAAGTGGCGGGCGTATGTTGAACGAGAAAAAGGAGGTTTTACATGGATTCGAAGTAAAGTTATTTGAATAGGAGTGAATGGACAGTGATTTCGATGTTATAAAAAAGAAAAAAAAACTCAAAGACGAACGTCAATTACTTTCGCGATTTTTTTACGTAAAATATTTATTGGCATAAATATCGTATAGGTTGACGTGTACGCTTAATTGTTCCATTGAGTATGAGCAACGAAAAAAAAAATGGAAAGTTTAGAAACATTAATAATAGGAACGGATGTCAGTAGGAGAGGCTATATTAATGCTGTAATTACTACGTAACTTTATAATTATTTATCAGACGCTAATATCGAGATATCCAGGGGGAAACTAACGCGAAACAAAGCTCTCGCGTGATATATGTAATGGGGCTGGAATGTTTTTTTTTTCAAAATACACTTTTTTATGCATATTCAGGGATGCACGCGTAACAACGTTATGTTGCGATTGCGAATAAAATATACTTGAGTGTGCGTTTTAATGCTAATGTTGCAATTCCTTTTTTCTTTTCTTCTCTTTGATCGTTATAACTCAACGGACGGTCGTGTGTTTCAGTAGCGATTTGTTACACGCGGCAATTAACAAATCTAATGTGCAACGATTTGTAATCCTACGTTTCATTGTGATTTCGCAGTGTCCCATATCGTAACGCCTTCGAGATGCGTTTATTCCGCATGCGATTTCCTCATGGCACGTGCAAACGGCCGGCGGGGCCCACGCAAGAAAGAAATATCAGGATGCGCACGCAATTGTGGATAGCGATGCACATGCGTGTTGCGCGTGCATGAATGATTTGTATGATTGGGAGTTGCGATTTTTTTTGTATAATTGCAATATAGTAATATAGTAAGATTAGCGAATATTCATTCAAAATAAAATTCATTCATTGCATCAAGTAAAGGGTTAACTCTGTCAGCATTATTGATACATAGAGTAGTATATATATATATAGATAATTTTTGTTTATTTATGGGATTACTTAAATTATCGTGTAACAGGATACTGACAAATTAGAGTATTAGCATTGAAGGTTTCCTGTTTGTTGTTGTTATTATTTGATTACTATTAATTATATATATAATTTCTTATACCGTAATTGTCTTTTATTTTTTGGATCTTTCGGAATTGCCCATAATTCTTTTGATTTCTTTTACACGTGTTTATCCTTATTCGAGAATGCTCGTTTCCTTTCGCTTGGGATTGCTTGAGCGTATCTAACAGCTTATACTTAAATCGGTACTTGGTGTATGACTTTAATAAAGAACTGATAGTAACAAATCCACAACAATAAGATAGCAATTACCTTCTCGGTAAGGAGAAAGTACTGACCACACTATAATTATTGCCACATCTGTCACTTTTACGTCAATTCCACGTTCTGCCGTATGTACGTGCAAAGGGATATATCAATTTGATATAATATTCGTACAGAGCATTAAATAATAATAATAATAATAATATACAAAAAAATGGCAATAGCATTTTGCAAAACCACCGACGTCATCCCAAGTGTCTCGGACGTCAGTCAATGGGAATTGAACCTAAGGTTCACGTTGAAAATAACGATTTTTCATTAAACATTGCTCAATCTGTCACCGCAATTTCTTAAGGACTCTCGAGACTTCGTTCACTTCGCCTAGCCATTTCTTTTATCATTCGTTTTCTCTCTCGTAACGGCATCAGCGCCAATTAAACCATACCGTAGGAGTTCTCTCTCCGTGAAGTTGAAATTATCAGAAGTTCCCCCGATGACAGCGCGAAAAGATCATGACGTAATCGAAGGGACGACTCCAGGTTGCTGGTATGGTATCTATGAAGGAATTTTCATAATCGCGATTCCACTCGTCTACGCTTTCCCTGAGTACTCATGTTGCAAATCAGGAATCGATTAACGATACAACGGTTCCGCTACCGATAATTATCGATCGAGGGAGAGAAGGGGCTTCTGGGAGTTATTTTTTCTTTTTTTTAGGAACAACGAAAAAATTTAGTGACGTCAATGACGTTATCGGGAACGCGACTTCATTGTTTTTAGGAAACAGCGTGACAGGAAGTGATACGATTAATTCCTGTTTGAATGACATGCGCGCGCACGTATCCTTGTATTCCATTGTCGCGTAAACCAAGCGGGAGTATTGGATCGGTTTAGATCGATGGTCTTCAATTAGTAACACCTCGAAGGATTCCATTAACCGTGTCCTTGAAAGTGCAATCAATCTCGCGTGCGCGTTGGGGACTTTGCCAAAATGTAAATCGGCTGACATTTAACGCTTTCCAGGGAATATCTTTATTGCATCTCGAATCGCGTGAAACTCGAAGGCGGAATCGAATGGGAATAATTGGGCTTTACGGGAGCCTCTTCGATTATCCCTGGTTTGACGTTACGGCATTTTATTCTCAATAGGCGACAACGTGTAATTACTTGCTTTTACGTATCGAAAGTCAAAGTTTTTACGGTTCGTTGCTGATGCACTTTATGTTTTGTCTAATCGGCTATGACGATTTGATGCTTGACCAAAAAAAGGCAACTATTGTACATAACTGCAATATAAATATCTTTGGGAACAAGGTAAAAGCGTAAACGTCGCTCAAGATGGATGATTAAGATTAATTGTTGTTGGTGGAACCGTGTCGTTGGTCGTAATAAAATGAGCGGTTGACAAGATAAAAAAATTTTATTTACGAGTTAAAAATAATATCGTCATCGAATTAATGATCCATTATGATTTATAGTACATTTACGAGATTTTATCATAATCTATTAAACTGCGAGCAGTAAGCGTATTTTTAGGCACGACCACGTGGGACGTTTTTTTTTTTAATATCTCCTCGTCTCATCTTCAGTCCCATGGAATTGATTTCCCACGGTGGAGGAAGTAGGAATGAAAGTTCCAGGGAATCGGATCATTTCTGTCGGACTTAACAGCCTTATCATTGTAACTCGAGAGACTAATCAATTTAAAGTTCGTAGCCCCCCTTGAATGACAATTGTTGATATAACCCAGACCAGGTTGCAGAATATCAAAAAGTTGAACGAGCGGAAGTAAAACGGCTTTTAAATTTTTACAACCATAATAATCCCCCCCCCCCCCTTAAGAATTACCAATATAATACAAGTAATAAGAATAACCAGTAGTATAATTGATAAGGAGCCAAAGCGCGTCTAACGCCAACCCAAGAAGAATGAACGACGCCATAATTCTTTTTTTTTGAAAATCCCCATAGAATGTATACTCCGTGCACACTGAGGTTTTTGGAGTAACTTTCCAGGCCCTTTTCATTTTCAAAAGACATTACCAACCTTACAAGTTATTTATACGAACTTCATGAATTTCTATAAAAAGCCCCAAAAAAATCATGAAAAAAGGGTAAGACTCAGATTGAAGATTAAAACCGTCATGGCGGACACGTAAAATCTTTGGATTTTTAAAACTCCGAGTCTCGACTGTTCCAGTGGTCCAATAAGTACAGACTGGATGCTGTGCCCGTAAGAAGATTCACGATCTTCTCATGGACCATTTCGCGTAACGGTACCAGTAGTAAGAGCGATTCCGTAGCGATGCTCTTAGTTCAAAGATTTACCGTTACCGGCACTGCTGTACCAATGTTCTACGCCAATGCCAGTAGTAGCAGCAGTGTCGTAGTCAGATGGATGCTGTTAAAGTTCCCCAATCTTCGTCGAAAGTGAAACCGTCTCGCGTTACAGATGAAAGCGAGGCTAACCAGACTCCGCCCGTCCTGATCATCTCATCCTCGAAAATCTCGATCGATCGTGAAAATCAATCAACTACGAGAATTTTCAATTGGACACAGAGTACTCGTCAGTCCATTAGTGAGAGTCAGGTGAATTTGTGACTCTAGGAGATTTTGAAAAAAACATTTTTTTAAATACCTGCAATTTAAGACACCGTCTGTCCCATCATATCCATCCTATAGTTCTGCTCGTTGGATTTGGTCGTTTCGACGACAGGCGAAATGACTAATGATTTCTTTTTTTTTGTTAAATCCTGGAAAGGACTCCTTTTTCTCTTCGACCGTAAGGAGATGTGAACGGAAACTATAAATATCGAAGTGACTTTCACAGCTATAAGAATTTCATTATTCGAGGCTTGGCGCGTACCTACCGCACCTTTCGATACTATCGTTAAACGACCTCGGAGATTCGATAAAAACTAGACCTAAGGTTAGCAGGCTCGCTTATTAAGCTACACTGTACTGCTTATAACTATATATTATTCCAGCGGAATGGTAGCGTTAAAAAAACAAAAAAAAATGCTCCTAACAAGTGAAAGATAAGTGACGCTTGATTCGTTTAGATCGCTCGTCATTCTCGAATTATGCGATACCGCCTTTAGAATAACGTAAAAGACAATTTCATGATAATTGCGTGTATCATTGAGTACAAGAAAAGTGCGGTTTGTATAATAACAACCTGTATTGCAATATTTTACCTGCGTCGCCCATTCTTACTCACAAGATCCGCTACTGTCGCAGATTAAATATTACATGAAATTGAAAATGATACACGACGTCATTTCGCCATTAAACCGACGACGTGTATTCTTCCTGAAAAGTAGCTAAAATAATAAAACGGTGAAAGTAACATTGTTGTTAGGCACTCATTATCGTTTCTTTTATACACCATCGTTCCCTGTAGCTTTCTACAGTTTTCAGTTTGGTATCGATAGGTTATCATTTTTATATGTTTATTCTTAATTATCATATTGATATTGTTGTCGGATAAAAAAATTAGCTTTTCCCATCTCTCCCCAAGAACGATACTCCGTTTACACATTGGCGGATAAGAAATTTTATTTTTAATACGTGCTTCGTCTCCCTCTGTCGGCCCTCGAAGGTACTATAAAAAATATCACAATTAAATACGTGCCGCGTAAAGGCGACTACGTAATTGGCTACGCACGCGCTCCCAAAAGCATTACGGTAAACCTATGGGAAAAAAAATTCACCTAATGCAACTTTATTCTGAACGAGTTGAAAGTCAATTACAAACTCCATTATCTCTGGTTACTTTTACACCCAGACTTCCCTCCGGTACAAATGATCCAGTTGATTTATGCACGTATGCGTGTTCACCCCTTTTTGGTACATATCAGTGTAATCCCGACTATCAGTCAACAGACGGATTGATACATGGCATTACAAGTGTTGATGTACATTTTATTTTTTTTATGTATTCATAAATTTGTTTTTACTCTGTTATTATTTTTCTTTTCTTTTCAAAACGCACTACGGTGATTCTATCATGGATTTAGATCAGTAGAAATTCCATGGAATCGATCAACTTCGAAAGTCTAATCGATGCTCCAGTTTGTCACATCAATAATGCATCTTATGGTAATTTAAGGATAATACACTGTGTGGAAAGTTTACGAAATCTTTCGCGTCTTTGGTCACGATGTACAGTCGGGAAAATACGAATGCGAAAATTGTATTTGAAGGTCAGAAAAGTATTTGAATGATCTGCGATTAACGTCGCGGAGAAGCACTGATAACGATTGCAATACTCGTAGGAAACTCGTCCGTAAATCGTATTTCTTTATCGCACGTTTCCCAAGAAAAAGATTAACAATAACTAATGGACCTATCCAATCGCTCCAAGGTAATCATCCAATTCCAACCGATTGGCAACACTTACCATCCGGAAGAGAAGAGCACAATGATTACTTCGCAACATATAAACCATAGTAACAGCAGAATATTTTTTCCCTGAAAAATGAAATCACCAGTTACGTTCCGTCATTATCCAAGATCTGTAGAAAATCACGTAGCATGATCTTTCGATGATTCTTATCCAAATCCATTACCCGGACCCATCATGATCCTACACGAAAGTCATCTAGTTACAAATAGACGTCTATCAAATGTGAGGCAATCATTCGCACGTATAAGGAACTGACATTTTCAATAAACTCCCAGACACCACGACTACGTATATACTGTATAATGTTTAATTATATAGTCAATTATTGTCTACATGCTCTTCATAAATCATTCGCAGGATCATCAAAGGAAAGCAGTTTCTCGTCGATGGTCAGTAGTCACCGAAAGGGAAAGGATCATCATATAGTGGGAAAAAGTTTTACTAGTCTTTTTCATATGTATATATATATAGAGGTACTCTCCTTCCTAGTTCATGTAAAACCCATATAGTCTCCACCTGTCGTCCAGCTGACTTCTTCTCTACCTTCTCTACTAACCCCACGTAGGTGACTAGCAATAAGATGTCTCTACGGGGGCGTGGGGACATCGAATGGACAATCCCGCGATCACTGGTGCGGCCAATGCCAGTCACTCGTGAAACGTGAAACTAGTCGAAAGTTTTACTTTACCCCAGTGCCAGCGAGTCGAGACCGAGTGTAGTCGAAGTCAAGTGTCTGGATACTTAATTTATCGCGAGGCGAAGGAAAATTGTGCAATTTTCAATCGGAGTTATCGGACGACTTAAAGTATCCTTGGTATCGAGAGAAAGTTCGAGGAATTTTGGAAAAGAGAAAAGAAAAATTCTTGTCGCGAGTGTTTTATTGGTTTTCTCTTTTTTTGTGAAGAAAATTTAAGGGATGTTTATCGGCCTGGCGTTACGTGGATTCTGGTGTTAAAGGTCGGTTCACACGCTACGACTCTTGCATGAATGGTATCTGTAGATAAACTACCCTTTACTTGCGGAGAGTCCTATAAAGATGGCTGTAAAATTTTATCGCGGAAACTCTCGTTGCGATTTTCCACTTTCTTTACGTACGTAGAATCGGTACTCGCGAGAGGATAACGATCTCTGATACGTTTCAGTAATGTCGCTGGCGAATCGCGATCGGTTCTACTGGGTTTATACGACTTGCGACACTACGGATCTTATTGTTGAAAGTGAAAACTGGTGCTGCAATGCAGAAAAACTTTGGCATGGATACCGGCGAGAGACTGAATCGTAAATGATTACTGAAATTACAAGAACTCTAGTGATTCACGATAAGACGCGAATTGCCGTGAAAATTATACTGAAAATTTTTGCGAATTTAGCTTTGTTACATACACGACCATATGATACTTCACACGGTTTAAGGGTATCCTTTGATTCGAGTAATTCGCCATTTAATATTACGTCATGCTGTGTAACTCATTGCGGATGACTTTGAAATGACAAATATTTATTATTAATAATTGGTATTACGAGACAATAAATTGTCAGTAAAAAAAAGTTGTTAAGGTACCAAGAGGTTAGATGAAAATTATCAACAACAAAGTCTATTTAGATACTGCCATACTATATTTATATATATATATACAAGTTATAGTATAGCTGCAGAGTATACAAAGGACGACAGTATACGAACGTTTCTATGAAGATCAATTCATATTTATGTCAAACATAAATTGCACCCCCTGCACTGAGAGATATTGTAGCTGTGTTCTTGACAAGTTGAGAAAAAAAGCAACAATCTATTGATTTTCCTTTATCGAGTTTCCAATGCACGAACGGAAGCCGGTGGCTCTGAACGTACTCAAAGATTATGCGCATACATTGGCCACGGACTATTACCTCCCTCAAAATACATTTCCATAGTGTCTAACCAATCGTTCGATCGATTCCAATAAAGATTGATTACGGTTAGCATAAACTTCCCCATACAGTATCTTCCAAGTATCCATAATTGTGAAAAAAAAGAATAATTTTGTCATTATGAAAAATTCACCATCCGTATTGATATTCGCATAATTCTATTGACCTTATTAATTATACATTAATTACATTCATAATTTTTCCTCCTTTCCACTATACCGTTGCAGTCCTACGTAAAATGGCGTCCTTGAAATATTCTCCTTGCACTGTTATACGAACTTCCTAGAATTATATGCACGTGGGTCATGCTTGAATTCGCACGATTTGCAAATGGTGTCGCAGTCAATGATTCCTCTGGATTATCTTGCAGTCATGCCAATGCAGGAAGCTTGAGCCACGGCTAAGATGGAAGAAAACACGTTGACGCGAAGGTGCAAGGACTTCCGGCACGTAGGTGCAGCACTGTTGCTGATTGTTGGTCTTTTTGGAAATTTAGCAACAGGTGAGTCTTCCTCACAAATATATATATATATATACCCTCTTCGTACAGTGTACTTGAAAATTGTGTCTGTGAAATTTGTCGAGGCTTAGCCTTATCGCCGTGTAGCATTTACGTAGGAGTTCATGGCTCCCACAATTAGCATTTAAGATCGTGAGATCGAGGTCCATGCTCCGGAATACAATAAACCAGCGAATCCTTATTATCCATATAAGGTACAGTTACACTATTAATTAATAATTAACCTGATATTAATTGTTCCCTAATAAAAAGTACCGCTACGCTATTACGTTGATCGTAAACTCGATACCGGAAGTCGATGGTACTTTACTTTTCCACGGTATATACACGAAGTGGCTGTCATCTTTCAAATTGTAGGATATTTTATTTTTATCAGATAGTCTACACGGCTGCCAACACTCTCCTTCACGGATTTTAACTTCTCGACATAAATCATATGGAAACAAATTTGCCTATATAAGATTAATAGTTCTGTTTTCTTTTTTTTTTTTAATATTGACTACAGTCACTTTTACTCCGTTTTGCTAATTCCATGGTATATACTGCACGTGTAGTATATTATATATGGTATCCGTGGGATAGAACGTTAGCTGTAAAGTAGAGCGTTAAATTACTTTCGAATACACGCGACGCATTCTTTAACATGCTAATACGCGAGTAAAGGATTCAGGTAAAACATCAATTTCTACGTGTATCCGCAAAAAAGGGGTTCACTAAAATTCTTATTGTTGCGCAAGCGCACGTTACTCGGACGGAAGTTTATTTAAAAGCGACCTCTCGTTTTGCGTTTATAAAAAAAAAAAGAGTGACGTGACGTCAGGCGCATTTCACGGATAAACTATACAGTAACGTTTGTATTTGCTTCATATAATAATACGATCTATATATATATATCCACTTGCGATATAAAATTAATAAAAATAATTAAAACAGTATGCAGTCATTAACACTGATATTGAAAAAAGAATTTTTTTCGACAATTTCAACGTATACAAATTGTTTGAACGAATTTCTTTTTTCAAATAAATAACACTAGTCCCACGCAACGATATACAAGGTCTTTCGATACTCGTATCGATTAGTGTGAACGATTGATTTTTAATGGTCGTTATTCGTCATTGTAACGTTACACTGTCATTATACCGGACCGTCTACCTTTATCCCGTTACGGATTCCCGCGTTCGAGAAAAAGTGTGAAACACGAAATTGTTCGCGTAGCTCACCACGAGGCGGACTTTCGGTTTCGTTGCGATACACCGCCATGTTCCCATCCGAATAAATTCCGTCGATACAATCTCCAGGCAACTTCCTTTTCTGTCGGCTGTAATACAATCTGCATATCGGTTTGCCCAAGCAGCTTCGCTACCAAGTCGGAAATCATATTTCATTCGGTTGCGCGCAAATAAAATCATTGCGAACGCGCATACGAATCAGCGTGGCTGGCGATTTTTTGTATTTTTCTATATTTTATAATTAATCGTAATCTTCACTTTTCTCCATTTCAAATTTTGCGAGGATCTTTCATCACGGGAAATCACTGTCCGAGCATATCGTTTCCATATGACGGAACTCTTGATACTAAGATCGTAACCTATTAATATTTACACGAGATTAGCGCACGTGTATATATTAGTCAGAGAGGGAAGTGTGACCTATACTGGCAATGTCTTGAAACTTTCTACAATTTCCACTGGGGTTGATACCTGCAAAATTTATATTGCGTTACATTAATTAGCATTACGCCGCGTTAAGACAGGGCCGAATTTATATTGCCGGAAAATCGTGTTTTACATCAGTGACTATTACGATGATGATAACCGGTTAAACTCTGTATATATACATATATATATATATACATGCATGCACACTATATGACTACTTCTCATCTGCAGTTCTTAGATACGTAGCAAAAACTTCTTATATTACCTATGACAAATTTTTTAATAATACTCTATGCAAGGTACAGACCAGGTCGTGGTGTTATTATAATTGCGTTATCTAATTAAAACGTATGTATGTATATATATGTGTGTGAAAACAACGCTTAAAGTGCTCGTAAGAAAATTGCCGGATTCTGGGAAATTTATTGATACCCTCTTGGAAGGATTCCTCAAGGAGAGTACACGCCCTTCGAAACCCATAAGCTACAAGGATCTTTCCGTTACTTTGGAGTCCTTGTCCCAGGACACTTTATATTAAAAAGTGGCATACGCGTATATGCACGTCGTATAAAAGCAGTGAGACGCGTAAAACGCGTCATTATTCATCGTGATACGTAACCCACTGTACAGTAGTTGCGGGAATCGCAGACACGTTATTTGCCGAGTGGATCGTATGGAATGTAAGAATCAAAAATGTGAAGAATGTTTTTCTAGACTTTCTTTCGTCCGATCTGCGATCTTATCGGACAATGCTCGTGCACTAATTAGCAAATTGAATAACGTAATTAGGAGGCGAGTTTCGTTTTCGAGATCACGTTACTCGCGGGAAAATCAGAGCGCAGATTTTTTTTTACCGCGATGGGGAAAAAATTTTTTTTGACATTGAAAATGATTTATCAAATTTTTGGAATTTTTCTTTATCCTTTCGAAACTGCGCGCGGGCTCGTGGTATTCGTATGCTCTGCTTGGTACGAATGACGATTCGGATTAGATGAGTGACGCAGCTGCGTCGCGACGTCTCAGAAGCGTTACGATAAGTCACACTGGAATGATATAAGAAAAGAAGTATGTCAATGAAGAAGTAATTGCACTTTCCACCAAGTTAATCCGTGTACGACATAGAAATGATAATTATAAACAGTTTTGTAACGTGTTTACCAGCAGGCTAAACGCGTCGAAGACATTATCAAATGACAATTAAATATTATAATCGTACGGATCACGATGATATCACCGATTAGGGCCGATCGTCGAGTCGTTAAATAAAAAATATTCGCGACTGACACCTGATAACGTTGTGATACTTTTTATGAAGAAAATTACATTTTGATTGTCGAGACGTCATTGACCTATCTTGTGGAATAATTATGTTTCTTGCTTCTCGGCTGTTAGCTCTGTTAATGCCTACTGACAACGACCTTCGAAATTCTTGACTATTCTTTAACGTCGCGCTTTACTTACACGTCGCTTGGGGACAAAAAAAAGAATGGCGGCACAGATACGGAATGACTCAAGGTTGCAAAAATGATCTATGAAAAGTGATAGCGCGAATAACTCTATAGAAAGTAATTCTACGGTATTGGAGAATTTTTATTGTTTACCGCAAATATCAGGTATGAGATACTCGATAGTTATTAACGTCACGTATGGTTTGCGGTCTAATTCTGTATAGCATATATATATATATATAGCGCACGTAGTATATTATTAATAATTGTCACGAATTCTTAGAAACTGAGATGAGACTTTTTTATCTCAAGTCCATGACGCATTGGAGATTCATCCCGTCAAAATACTACAGTGATATTTTCTCTGATCCTCCGGCTTTTGAACGGAGTCAAAATGAAATTCAAAAGTTCAACTGACTTAGTCCCCCCCCCCTCTCTCCCTCCTTAAAAGAAAAAGAAAAAATATTATTGTGGCCAAGGAGAAAGCATCGGTAGCATTAATTGCATCGGTGAGAGTATGTCACGGTCCATTTTTTAAAGTTTTATATCCATCAGCTTATTGATCCGATGGATCGTTTACCAAGCTTAACATACGCAGGCTAATTAAGCGTTACAATTTACAGGGAATTATAAGGTGAATATTTGAAGGCGAATGATTTCTTTTATAAATCATAGAAAGTAGGAGTACATTTAATATTGATTATCGATACGATTAAAAATCCGTGCCACGGAGAGTGTGGCGCGTCACGCGTACCAGCCTCATTCTTGTTCGTACTTAATTGTACGTTTAGCACGCGAGGAGTGAATACGTAAAATAGAAAATTTTTATCTACGTTTTCGGAAAATGCTACCGAATCAATGCGAAATGAAAAAATAGCAAAATCGTAATGCGACTTGTTTCGCTTTTCCACTTATGTAGAAAGCAAGAGGGCATTGTACGCGGAAAATTGTATCCGCATAAAACTTTATTACGTCCCAGTCTAAGGAGCAGCAGGAGAAACGAAAGAACTGAAAGGATTTGAATAATTCGAAGAAAGTAATAATTTTAATTAATTACAGGATGTCAGTTCTACCCGACTGGCGAATATCTGAAATTCGTACGAGTGCCGGAGAATCTTCCGCGCGGAGCGGAAGTACTGTCACTCGAAGTTCATCCAAGGGATCATTTATCAATTATGCCAGTTGATAAGGTTAGGATATTCTATGATCAAATGAATATTTAAATTTGGTTAATTATACAAATTAACATTTTAAACTGTTTATAAAACACGTGGAGTATCGGGCATTTAGAATCAATACTCGTTCAATATGTTATTGAAAAGTATAATAAACAAATGCACCTTTCAATTCTTTTAGGAGGATGATACTAATTATTTTACCTATAAAGACGTGAATAAAACTCATGTTGCTGTGATATTAGCCAAATCATTAGAAGACTTAGTCGACGGCGAGGCGCCGCGAAATTTGCTGAAATTTCGTCTCGTGTGTGATTACTCAGACGGCAGTGATTCTCTGGTAAGTAAGTTAATGCATTACGAGTAAAATTAATGGTATCTATGTGACGTAGCTACTTTCGAAGTAAAGTAGTATTACGTAAAGAAAAAAAAAAGAAATTGCACCAACCCTGTGGTTATTACCTACCGTCCCTTTGTGTGCGAATAAGCATAAATATTTTTGCACTTAATCTTGACGTGCTGTAAATCATAAATATGACAATTCCCAAGGCATTGTACTTGCAACAATTTTTGACGGATGAACAAACGAACAGACTGATATGGACAGAGAGGAACAAACCAATTCCGACAATACGTGTGAGTACAATAGAAATAGAAATTTGAAAAAAAAATACTTTTACTCGCATCACAATTCGCATCATATTCGTTTTATGCATTATTGTTAATATTGTGGTAAAATTAATAATATTCAAATACATACAGTAACATTTAACCGTTCGTACGCTGGGGCTATGCAGTAACAAAAATTGTTGCGCATGTCATATTGTTTCTATTGATTTTCTATTTGTGGGAAGGAGATCAAATTTTTTTCCCCCCCTATTTCCTTTGTTGCACGATGTCATTTTATGCATGTAAAATATCTCGAATCTGGCAGCGTTGAAATTGCATATTGATTGCCCTGCATAGGGGCTATGCAACAACAACAGGAACAACGTTTGGCCTTGTTTCCTTTTTTTTTCCTCTTATTTCTCATCCCTAAGTGAATTGCCGCATGAGGTATTCAATTTTCGAGCACAGCAGCGCCATACGTTTTTGGGACTCGACCTTGCGAGCAAATGCTTTCGTTATTTATTCCTCGTAAAAGTACATGCACGGCTTATGGCAAATGTATATAGGTATACGTGTATCGTGAAAGGCCATATTGTGAGAATACTGTTATTATTATTGCCTCATGAGAAAATACAGTGCACGTTAACCAGAGGGATTGTCAATGACTGAGCACGAGAGTTATTACGTATGGAAACTAATCGATGGATAAAAATGAGATAGCAAATTTTTTATATCCCATTGATTGATCGATTGGGATTTTTTTTTTTTTAATTAGGTATCGTCCCATTTATCAGTGACTGTTTACGTAGAGGATGTTAACGACCATGCGCCGCAATTTGTCGATGCACCTTATCACCTGGAGGTCGATGAACTTACTCCGACAGGTAAAAAAAATTGTTTGACATTAAAATATTGTATTTACTAAAAAATGGTTCTTTTTTTCGTTTAACAGGTCTCACGATTTTTCGAGGTATTCACGCGGTGGATAAGGACAAACCAAATACACCTAATAGCGACGTACATTACGCAATAGTCAAGGGTAACGAACAGGGTAAATTTTCATTGGAATCCGGACACAGAACCGCCCTTACGTTACGTAAATCTTTGGACTACGATAGCGGCGATCGCGAATTCGTTCTCACCGTGATGGCGTCGGTGAGTTTGTAGTTCTTTTACTTTTTGCGTATTTTTTTTTAATATGCATTTTCGAAATGCAGATGACTATTCGTCACGTAGCCGCGCTGACGCGATCTCTACCGGTTTTCACTCAAGTGCTATATTTAAATCGCATCCGAGGAACGTAAGAGAAATTTGACGTATATTCAAGGCAGAAAACGCCTCTTTTATAGACGCGAACTTTCATTCCCTTAATGCGTGTACACATGCCGCGACGGACTACAATGGATAATTGAGCGACGACGGAGTCTCATTAGACAAGGTTACGGCTAAGCGGCGAATCTGTCCCGCGTAGGATCGAGCATTTTTGAAATCTTTCCTACGACAGTGTAACGAGCAATTCTTGGTATTAAATACGTGCAACTCGTTTTGGTGAAATCGCGGGTCGCCGTGCGATTTCACAAGACGGTTCGCGTGGCGTAGAAAGTTCCGACAATTGTCGTAACAGTTCATTGTCAAGGTTATTGGTAGTCATGATCCAGGAACAGGTGGGACGTGATTTATTTTCTTTTTTTTGAAAATCAGAAAACCAATTACGACATACGTGGAAGATGCTGGGAAGAATTGCAATTTTTTTATTACAGCCTCGATCGGTGGTCGTACCGTTAATCTTTAAGTTTTTAAGTTTCCAAAGAGAAAAGTTTACTCGCGAGAAATCACTTGAGATAATATTGATTCTTGGTAATTTGCATATTATACCAGTTATTGGAATATGAAACTTTAACTGTGAATTCTATGGATTTTTTCTTTTTTTTCCTTATTATTGAAGGTAGTATAGGATTATTGGATAACATTCGATATCCAATTTTCCAATTAGCCGCACAGTCACGTGCGTTTATGCGAAATGTTTGCAACGTGCATTGAAGTTTGGTACGAATTTTCGAAAATCTTGTTATTCCAATCGCGTTTGATGTCGTCGATATACTCTTTCATTATTGATATTAATCTCTGCATTTTTTTTTACTGTGATAATTGAATTTTTTTTTAATAGGATCGTGGAACTCCTATGAGGAGTACCAATACGACTGTCACCATAAGCGTTCTGGACAATGATGACCTCAATCCAAAATTCTCACAGCCTATTTATCGTACCAAGATTTATGAATTTTATCCAGCACCGGTAAGACACTTTTCAGTATCAAGTATAATTTTATCGACATGTAAATAGAGAATTGGATTATAGTAACTATACAGTCCGAAGTATATGAAAATGCAATTAGTCAAAGTGGGAAGTGTATCTTCCGCCACTGATAAATACGCATAATTTATTACAGCATAACGATTGACCTCATCAAGGTATACGATTTAATTGGATCATAGATTTCTAAAAAAGTGTCAAGTCACTGTGAAAAATTTGAGGAACGTAAGAGAATTCACAAAAATTCATGATTAGAAAATGTAGTTCTCCTATCATTTGCTTACTTCAGTTGTCGTTTTATCGATAATGTCTGTCATTTGGACTCTAATCAATAACTAGAATTAACCTGAATGCATGAGTATTTTCGAGAAGTCACTTTCTATCCCGAGCCAAAAAGAAATAGCATAAACAATAAAGAAAAAGAGTAATCGTGAAAGTCGAGGACACGTATCTTCATATTGGATGCTGCACGTGACCAAATACCAAAAGCTATCGTTCGATACATAAGCATATATACCTATAAATGTGCCGGTGCGATAAAGATAGAAAAATTCATAAAACGGATTTTTGATTACGTAAAAGCAGCCATTCGCGTATTTCAGCGTAGAAAGAAGTCAGCCAACCGGAACGAGGGGACGAACAAAAAAATACAATATAACAAGGAGTTCTATATCACTGTTGGAGACTGTACGAGCCAGTAGCGTAGTAGTAAAATAACCAAAAATATCGGCCATGCTTTTGCTTTTCAGAATTATCCCATTCACGTGGAACTGAATTTTACACCACCGATCCACGCAGAAGATCAAGACAGAGATCTCGATGCTGGCATTCGATACGACATAATATCCGGAAACGAGAGAGGACTTTTTTACCTAAATCCAAGAAACGGTTCGCTCTTTCTGGAGCAAGCAATTGACCTTGATTCAGAGCGTAACCTACCAGGAAATACATACACCCTACAGATCCAAGCATCCCAAACGGACAATCCCCTGAAACTGGCAGTAGCCAGGGTCGAAATTGAGATCCTTGACCTGAACGATAACCTGCCAGAGTTCGAAGTTGACTTTTACAATATCAGCATAGTCGAAAATCTACCGAATGGTTTCAGCGTCCTGCAGGTTATCGCCACTGACAAGGATCAGGGTGAGAACGGAGAATTCGATTACGAGCTGGAGGATCCATCCGGAGCATTTTCGGTGGATCCAAATTCCGGCTGGTTAACAGTCAGAGATCAGACGATACTCGACAGGGAGCAACAGAATTCTTTAAGAATGAAAGTTTTCGCTAGAGAACGTAGACCAAGCGTCGTTGCCACGTCGAGTGGTTCGTCCTCCGTTGACGTCGAGGTGACGCTACTCGACGCCAATGATAACAACCCTACTTTCGTACCGAGCAATCTCTATGAATTTATCGCCAAGAGCGATGCTGCGGTTGGTACTGCTCTCGGACAAGTTCAGGCGGTTGACAATGACTTGGGAAGGAATGGTATGGTTTTGTATAAAATACAAAAACCAGGAAATGCCTCGGTCCGTACGCCGTTCACAGTTGATGAACATACTGGTATTATATCAGTGGCTCAAAGTCCGTTAATTGAGGGAAGACACGCGATCTTTGTTGAAGCTGCGGATCAGCCAACGAATCCTAGTGAAAGGCGGTTTTCATTGGCAGTCGTAACTGTCGACGTCTTCCGTCCTGATGGTAGCGTATATTATTCTCTATATTACCCCTATATACATATATATATAAACACACTTTCATTTGTCCAAGAAACTTGGTCATAATCATTGACTTTATCAAGTGATAAGATTTATTTTATTTTAGGTCACAACTCATGGGAACCAGACTTCGTCGGTGCACCATATGAATTTTGGGTCGGGGCTAATGTCGGTATTGGCACGAGCGTCGGTCAAATTCGTGTCAATGACGCTGTCAAAACAACCGATCTAATTTACGACTTACTTCATAGTTATCACGAAGGAGGTATGGCTCTGCGTTTTATTACTTCAAAACATACTTTTACGTATTTCCCTATCGTTTTCGCTTCGTGTCTCTTCGAAATACGTTTCGACCATAGAACCGGTGCTGCCGACTAGCGGATTTTCTCAGAGAATGAATTGCACTCGATTCATCCGAACACGTTTTGCTTATGTGGATCGAAGGAAACACTTAGGCAACCGCTGTGACAGGAGACAATTGTTCGAGCGTGGATTTCCAGATTGTTGCAGTTATTTATTTGACATTGCTTTCAGTTCCGTTCGCGGTCGAGGAACGTTCCGGAACTATAACGGTTGTGGATGAAATCGAACGATTCGATCGTTCCTTGTTCGATTTCGAAGCGGTCGTGACGAATGAGAGAGATCTGACGTTGGTCACCAACGTATCCATACACGTGGTAGATCCAAACGACGAGAGAGGCATTTTCACTCAGTAAGTGAAACCATAATAATAATAATAATAATAACAATAATATCCTATAATAAACATTATGCCACCTGTGATAATTATAACGAGGTGGAATAACGAGCGTAATTCCGTAAAAGTGAAACTTTTCTAATGACTGGAGAGAAATAATCGTTTGATTGGTTTTCGCGTAATCAACACGGAAGAAAAAGTCCGTCAAGCCGCTGTCATTCATACTTTCATAATTTAGCAAAAGTCGCACAGCGAATGATGAGTCGGGTAAAAATTTGCGAAATTCCTCAAAACCCTTGACGATCGATTCAATAAATCTTTTTCGTTATTTCCCATGGGAATTTTCTATAAAGCCTTTTATCGATCAGCATCCTTCTTCGCGGGGGGTTGTGCAATTTTTACGAAATAACACATCACTGTGATATTATCAATACAGGGGCACCACCAAAGCTCCCCTAATATTTCACGTCAAGGAAAACGTACCTGGTGCGTTCATCGGACAAGTCTTACCACACAATGCCACGAATACGACCAGGAATATACACTTCCTCATCGCCAATCAGCAGGATGTTCCTGATATAGCAATAACCGAGGACGGTGCCCTCTACACGCCTCATGGACTGGACCGAGAGGCAAGACAGAATTACAGCATCATCGTAATTGCAGAGAGCTTACGCGGAGTTGGTATTTTCCAAGTAAGTTTTGTACGTAAGATTTTTTTTCTTCTTCTCGATGTACTGTTTTTTTTTTTTCGTTATTTTTTGCGATAACCATAAGTTTGGTATTTATTTTTAATTTTAAACACGATTCGCGAACGCCCGACTTATGTAAGATACGGAAAAAACGTGTTTTACTGGTCATCGTTAAACTGCTCAACTGGTTGTTTTAGGTAACTGTTATCGTTGAGGATGAAAACGATAATTCTCCAGTTTTCTCTTTCCCTACTTACGAGGGACATTTACCGGAAAATAGTCCTGTCGGTACCGAAATCATTATGACCAATCGTATCGTGGCTCATGATCCAGATGACAATGGTGATCATAACGTTGTCTTGACCCTTCACGGCGAGGGTAGTGAACTTTTCACCATTGATCAAACCAGCGGACGGGTTTTCTTCAAGGGTGAGAATTTATTGGATCGGGAGGAGATGGCTGCGTATCATTTGCGAATCGTCGCTAGGGATAAGGGTGAGTCAAAGTATTGTTAATAGTCGTATGCTAATGGGAATTGGACAATTTGAAATTAATTTCTTCTTTTTCTTCTGTATAACTGGTAAAGTTATGTAAGAGACATTTAAATTATAGATTCATTCGAAATTCGAAACTGTTACGAAACCAATCGCACGACTATTATACAGTTACATTAATATCCGAAAGACAAGATAACGATGAGTTTTTGAAATTTCGCTAAGTCGATAAAACGCAAAAATTAAATTTTCGTAAATACTTAGTTAAAACTAAATTAGTTTTCTTCTGTCGTTCTACAATCCGTCTCACCATCTTTCTCGGCCATCCCTACTTCAGGCAATATGAATTCCGAAGCCCATCTCGTAATAACGGTGGATGACGAAAACGACAACCCGCCAAACTTCAAACAAATGATAATTCTGCCAGACCAAGGAGTGCACGTGGCAAATGACTCGGACTATCAGCTTTCGTCGGTACTAAAAAACGGTACAATGAAACAGGATACCGTCAAGAACAATATAAAGAATAATCAAGAAGACGACGATCACCGACCACCATTGCTTTTGATACCCGAGAACACCACGGTGGGTACAATCATAATTCGATTATTGGCAGAGGACAAAGATTCCAGCAACACCGAACTAACGTACAGCATCATCAACGAGACCGTAAGCGAGGAAATCATCGAATCCGATCGAAAACACCACTTTACGATTAATCCAACAACCGGCGAGGTATCGATAGCTCGAAGTCTTCCAGCAGAAAATGAAATTCACCTTACAGTAAAGGTCACCGATAGCGGAAAGCAATCCGATAACGTAACCGTTCGCTTTCACATACTAGACGTCAATAATCATCCACCAGTCTTCAAGAAGTCGTGGTACACCTTCAGCATACCCGAAGGAACTTACGAGAAACGTACTCTAGGTACTGTAGATGCTATCGACGCGGATTACGGTGACAACGCGAATATAACCTATGACATAATCAGGTCATCCAACGAGTCATCACCGTTTAGCATCGAGCGGCATAGCGGCCTCCTCAAGACAACTGGAATTCTTGACAGAGAGACCTTAGACGTTTACAGATTCAGCGTCGTGGCGCGGGACCACGGTTTGAACAGTTTGAGCTCAAGCGTCGACGTCGAGGTCAACGTCCTCGACGTCAATGACAATGCGCCCGTATTTTACGGTTACGACGAGCTGGATAGACTCGTTACTGGTATCAGCGACATCTTTACCAGCAATGCGAACCAGATGGTACCAACTTATTATGCATCGGTACCGGAAAACAGTCCCGTCGGTACGATCGTCACTAGAGTCTACGCCAATGACTCTGACTTCCCCGGAAACGGAAACGGACTGATTCTCTTTGATCTTCCGCACAGACGCGGAGATCCGCAATACTTTACTATAGACAGTAAAGAGGGCTTGGTATCGACAATTGCCAATTTGGATTATGAAATTCAAAAGGTTCATAACCTTACCGTCATAGCTAGCGATTTAGGCTCACCGAGTTTAACCTCCACGGCGATGCTCTTCGTCAGGATTTTGGACGTCGACGAGGGTGACGAAAATGACGTTCAACGACCGATATTCCAGCATCGCTATTACGAGATCGAGGTCGAGGAAAATACCCCGGTACCTTTGAAGCTGGTGCAACTGAACGTCTCCGGAAATTTTATTAACGAACACATACGCTACTCCATCGTACAGGATGACTCGGACGCCAAAGATCATTTTATGATCGATCCTAAAAACGGTACCTTGTATCTAGTGACGAATATCGATCGCGAGCTGAGGGATCTTTACGAAGTGAAGGTCAGGGTGGACAGGGTGAAAAATGGACGCGGTATGCCAGTTATGATTTATCCCGTTGTCGGCGAGAGGTTAAATGGTCTGGCGCTCAACGAGGCGAAAATAATCGTAAGAGTCAAGGACGTCAACGACAACGCACCAAGATTTAAAGCCAAGGGAAGACCGATGCTGGCTGCCATACCAACCACTGCTCATTATGGATACGAGATTATTAAAGTTGAGGTTAGGATTTTTTTGTACTTTTTGAATTCTTTTTCGAATTCTTTTTCGAATTCTCTTTCTTTTTTTTACATGATTTATCAATATTTTTATTCAATCGCATCTTACTCACTCGATATGATTCTGATCAGGCCGAAGACCCCGACCAAGGCATAAACGGCGAAATTCGTTACCAAATACTTGGCCGTGAAGATGCCCCAAGATTCGCTATTGACCCACTCAGTGGTCAAGTGCGATCCGTTGGAAGTTTTTCTCGGGATGCTGGACGAGTTTTTGGATTCGATGTCAAGGCTACCGACAGACGTGGTGCGGAAGACGGTCGCAGCAGTATTGCCAACGTTTTTGTGAGTTCACGGATTGCTTTCATTTGATCTTTTATGAACGGTGGCTTGCCAGTCCCCTCAGTCTCCCTTTCAGTCCCCTCCTGTTTCCGCGACGAGGATGAAACATTTAGGGATGCTGGAAAGCGAAGTTTTCCCTAAACGTATGTTTCTTTTATGTGGGTTATCTGAGTTTCCTTTTTTTAGGTATACGTCTTGGATGATCATAAACAAGTCGTTATGGTTATGGGTAATAAACCAAGAGATATCGAACTTCAAATTGATAATATCACCTCGTGAGTATAATCAACGATATATATATTTATAAACATCATTTTTTTAAATTAATCATTGATTTTTCGTATTTCATTAAATATCTCTTGTAGCGCACTTCACAATGTCACTGGACTGGACGTACGTGTTAGGAAATTGGAACCACACATTGAGAAAAATCTCATCGATGCTGCTTCGTAAGACTTCTTTTTTATTTTGATTAAATTTTTTTGAAAACAGTCAAAAAAAATTTTTTTATTCAGGACGGACATGTACCTGTACGCGGTTGATCCTCATCTGAATGTTATGATCGACATGGATACTCTACATAAGTAAGTAAAAATTGTAGGAAAAAAAAATTAATTTTCAACCCCACAAATACACGTCAAACCAATCGATATAAAAAATCAAATTATGCCTAACCGGTATATATAATTTTAACAATAATCGAATATATCGTCTCTGCATTGTATTACAGTGTCTTTCACAATAAGAAAACCGAAATCAAACGGGAATTAGAAAGATACCACGTGCTGGATATTGCCGGTACAACCCCTCGACGTAGTAACCAGAGATATTTGCTGTCCACCCTCGAAGTGGGGGTTGTTGTTTTGGGTTGTGTTGTCTTTGTCGGTGCCCTTGTTACAGCCCTCTGCGTCACCTGCTTCCGAAGGAATAAACGGTAAACATATTTCATCATCAATTATATAAGGACTACTGTACAAACTATACTATCTTCGCTTGCCCACTGACAATAGAATAATCCGTGAGGGTTGAGTCGAGAGGGTTGTTTTATAATTAAACAAGCATCGCATTATTGTATATATGAAAGTTTAAGGAATTTCCTGAATATACTTTGTTCTCACGTTTAATCTTGGGCATTCAGCAAGATCAACCCTTAAAGCTACCAAAGTCATTTCTACTGTTGAATCTTACATAAGTCTTTACTCCGTTTCGGAATAACGTGCAACTTTTGGATTTAGCCGGGTATTATATATATATTTGGCAGGAAATTGCGTGAAGGTCCATCCCCCCCCCCCCCCTCTCTCTCTCTCTCTCTCGCTCTCTCTTTCTTTACTCAACTTACACAAAGTCGTATTTCACGCCTAATGCTTTTCCTTAAATTTATAGGGGAAACGGTAACATCAGTACTATACCACGTACGACATGATCCAGAAGGTCGTGTATCGCGTTAAACTAGCGTGAGGAACACGTTTCACCCTTGACCCCTGAATGATCTTAGACGTAATCCTCGCGATTAAAGCACAAAAGTTTTCGTGATATGGGATTAATTATGAAGAGGGTGACTGATGTAATTTTCAGTGAAATTTTTTAAGAATTTCTTCCACTCGATAATTCGATGTTTTTCAGTTCCAAATTCGACAAGTACAGGTTACTTTATCTATACGTGCTAAAATGAAGTTTATGAAACTTCAATTAAATTCAATCGATAATTGTATGTATACGAAGTATGCTAAAAGACGGGACTGAGTGTATGATCATGTGGTATTATATAATGATTTTCAATATTTTCTTAAAAAATCACACAAAATTGTCTGTTTCTCATCGTCCGCCATTTTCTATGTATATAAGTCTCATGCCAAAATCTTGACAGTAGTATAATTATAAGAGCTCCGAAGGTAGTGGACTAGTAGAAGTAAAAGTATTTTGGACATAGTGTACCTGTATGATTGTCATAATGTTTAACGACAAATAAAATAAAATAAAATCATTATCAACAGAAATTTCGGCCGAAGCAATACATGGTGCAGTATGTTCAAAATCGACAGTTGCTCGTCGCTTTATCTCGCAGCTTCCTTTTTTTTTACTAATAAAACGTGGCATTATTAATTATCAACGTATTAACCAATTTCCTAATTTTTGGACTCTCTGTGCCATGTATGCCTCTAACGCTTATTTCCATCCCACTTAATATAACCAAAAGAAAAAAGATATCCCAAAAATTTCCCCAAAAAAAGAATCTCTTCGTCTCACTACGAGCAAAGCTTTGTCCTATCGTTATCAAGAAAAAAATAATTATCACCCCCCAAAAACCCGTTGATAATTCCGGGCGTACGTTGCTCATGCACCAAGTGAAATTTTGTTCGTTAGCCGACAAAGGCAAGGGACTGGCATGTACTCGTCGGGTGCCCCAGTTGGCTTTGCTTTGGCAGACCCAACCGCAACGTTGCAGAAACCGCCGCTATTCCCGACCTTTGTAGACGGCCTTCATTACGACCCTGAACCGTTCTCCAGCGAGATGCGACATCACAGCATCTGCGAGCACGAGCCCAGCTGCGTTCGTTTCCACAGGTGAGCACCGATCTAGGAAGCATATAACAAGATGAGAAACTTGAATCCGACTTGCATGTAAAATTCACTTCATTCATCGATTCACACAGTCATTTTAATTATTTCAATGAACTCGATCTGACAATCTGGATGAACGTTGAGAAACCTATGATTGATCCACAGAACCAGCATGGGCAAACGTCACACAGTGAGAACGAGTACAGGAACCCTCGAAGCGTCGGCAACGTCATTACACTCGAGTGGTCAGGATTCTGGAATCGTTGCCAGGACTTGTCATTGCAGTCATTCATCAAGTCCGTCCAGCGGAGAAAGTAGCAAGTCAGTCTTTTACCGGACGTCCCGCAAGTAACTTACTTCCTCGTTTAACGCACCAATGACTTTTCAATCGAAATTGCACCAGTACATATATATATATCGACTAGCCTTGTCCTAGTAGTCCTGATCCACGTCATCGGCTATCTAATGATCCCGTAAAATCGCTTCCAGCGGCTACGAGGACTCTCTGAAGTCGTTGCATCGTCGTAGCGGTAGCAACGACGTGGTACGAGAACAGGAGAGCAACGTCGTATCGAGACGGGCTAATTTACCGCCGTCCAGAAGACGTCAGAGATTCCATTCGTTCGCCAACACCGGCTCGGTCTATTCCCAGGAGACGACCCTGAAGCGCGACAACCGATTGAGGCCTGATAGCGATAAGAGACGCGGTGACGTCATCAAACACGAACATCATCGTGCATTGTCAGAGGCCGAGAACAACATCACGGAAACTGTCATTCACGAACATCCAAGCTCGGAAGTGATGATACCAACGCCGGTGCCTAACGTCTCGACGCTTCATGGTAAGACGCACAACGTCGTCGTCTCGACGCCTGCCGCGATGGCTTTGGCGAGACGGCAGAGCGTCAACGTTATGTATGGCAGGCCGACGTAAAAATCATTTCCATTGTTACGTCGGGACTTCGCTCTCGTAAACTTTCTATACATGATGAAATGGTCCAGAGGTCCCGGTGATGTTTACAATCAAATTCTTTATCTCTGCCAGACGCTTACGTTAATGTCACTTGGCTTTGCTCAGCTTCACGGTTCTCGTCGGTTAACTTTCACTTGGAAGATCGTTTACTGACGCTTTTTTATCTTTTTTTTGCGGGGGGGTGGGCTTTTTTTTCGGTTTCAGGTACCTCGAGAACCAGCCATATGCTCTACTAAAATACATACGAAACTACCCTATCCTAAGTGCTGGAATGTCTGCTGCATTTCTTTTTTTTTTCTGATACTCCGATCTCGTCGAAGGGGTAGGCACTTGGGGGGTTGCCACTTAGAGTGGTAGATAAACAGCAGCTTGAATGGCGTGCTTGTTGTTTTTTCATTCTTTTTTGGGAATCAGGTTTCGATCGTCCCAGAGGAGTAGACGTTCTTCTTTTTATCGATCCCGATTATCGATTGTCGAAATATTCTTAGGTAATGTACGCCAAAGTAACTAATTCTCGTGGAAGCGAGTAGTGGTTGTTTCTTGTGTAAATATTGAAGGCGTCGATCACTTATTTTAGACTTTGTAAAGTTCGTCGTCAAATTTGAGAACTAGTGGTACCTTTTTTCTTGAAGAATGCGTGATTGTTGTATCAAAATTACTCGACAGGGTCTTTATTGTATATATTTATATTTCTCGATATATTCGGTGAATGTCTACGTTATTATAGGACTGCAATGTTGCAGTAACTTTTAAATAATAATAACACGCGTCATTGCGATTACCATAAGTTTTAATTTATAAAAATCCTTTTAATTAGTACAAGTCGATATTAATGACTTTCATCATCATCATCCGTCATCGAGATTTGTAAATTATAATTTATATTGTATAGTGTAAAAGTGTTTTATTCCTTGAAAATATCTCTTTTTTATAATTATACTGTAGATAGCAAACTCAATGTACTTAATTATTAAACAAACGATCGATCTACTCATTCTCTTTTACTCGCAGATACAAAATCATTTATCTTATCTCGATCGAATCATTTTCCAAACCATTTCAATAAATTTCGAGAGAAAAGTCACTAGGATCCAGATAATTAATGTTCGACCCTTACGGCATCCTAGTTCCTTTCCCATCTGTACCCAAAGGTTTAGTTCGACAACTCCAGTAGAAATTCTCTTCCGTAAATCTAGGACCTGACTGGGTACCCTACTGGACCCTTTCTAGGCCTATCTAAAACCTCCAGAGACCCTCGATTTTCATAATGAAATTTCCACTAGGGAATTGTCCGTCGCTTAATACAAATCTCGTAGTAAGTTCGAAGGTCAATTATTAAAAGCTCCTCATATCTTATCCTTCCGGTATCCAGTTGCATTTAAGAGGCGGCGATATTTCATCTCGAAAAATAATCGCAGTTATTAATTGAAACGGACCTTGAACGAATTTGAAATTAATTTTTCGCCCTTCCTGCGTATCCTTGGACAATCCCATTGTTATTTACTGTTTCCTTCCACGATATACACTTTCCGTAAAAACCCAGAAAATCCAGCGACCCTTAAAAAGTCACAGTAAAATTCCCATTGGGTGCTCCAAGAAGGAAAAGATACTTTTGGAGTGAAGTATACCCCCGAGAAAATTATAATAATCTCCGAGCACTTAATTATCTCGATTATAAATGTGAAAAACGAATTTTTCTCCCCTCAAATAAATTCGTCTTTTGAAAGAAAGAAAAAACTAATGACTTTTTTATAAAAAGTTTTCTTAGGGCCTTTACGTCACACCCTCCCGCTCTAGATATTCCTGTATTTACAGTCCAATCGATCTTCCTCTATCGTTTCACCTTAGGAAAGGTCATCGGTGACGATGATAAGTACTTAATGATAAAAAAGTATTTGCTGTTGCCGTTATTCGAAGCTCTCAGCAGATCGGCCATGACATCTTCAGGGTTTTCGCGAGAGGTTAGTGGCGGGGTTACTAGAACAATTACAACCGGACCAACCCATTTAGAAATGATTCATTTGGTCTCTTATGAGGGTTCTATGAAGGCATTAGTACACCGTGCACATAACGCCCCCACGTTACTACCCCCCCTCCCCCCTTCCCCAACCCTAATTTCTACAGCCATTTCCCATTCCCATCCAATAGCAAATCACGTCCGGCGTGGCCGCGATGCCGTTTCTTTTTAAATACCCATCCAAGGTCTTGTACGTAAATTTTTCTCACGCCCCGCCAGAATTATAGCCATAAATTTGTGAGTCGGCCATTTTCTACAGTTGAAAACTCACACCCCGAATCCCGTGGATGTAAATCATCTCAAGGTAAAGTATGATGGCTGCGAAACGATAAAAGAGAAATGCCGAGTGCTCGGGATTAGATATATGTATAACCTCGGTCGAACCGTAACGTTTTTAAGTCCCGTTACGGAATCCCCAATTCGATTTACCAGATTTATTGAAATTCGCCAAAAAAAGAAAAAAAATACAAACAAGAAACTATTTACTCGTATATTCGCATAAACAGCGAGACGGGAAGACTTAGCTGGCATTGAAATAGAAAAATGTACACTTTAAGATTATACGAAATTACTATTGATAGTGAAAAACATATATTCGATTGCGTAACGCATCTTACGCGAGGATCTATGACGTAAATTTTGGTTATATTTGATATAATGAAAATCCACCTATCGAAGCGTGGAATGAAATTGGTAAATGGCGTCCTCGGCTTCCGAGCTGTTTTATTAAATCTTCATTAACTCGCTCTAGTGGCATCCATCTAGTAACCTGGGGAATTCCCAATTATCCCTAGACTGTTAAAGCACCCGTGACGCTCCCGCAAAATTGGTTTTAAACGCCCGATCGATCGTCCAATCGAATACAGTTGATAACGCGTTGGATAAAATGCGCGAGCTAAAAGCCGATTACCATGCGACCTTGACCGTGACCTTGAATCGAGGTTTTATGGCGGTTGCATCCAGTGACGTTATTAGAACGAGTTCTCTGTCAGCAGGAGTACGGGACGTGTCCTCGGACTTGTCACGGATTAAGTTGCTAATATTTCACCAGCGGATCTAGAATAGCCTTTGGATGGCTTACAGGGGTTGCTATTCTATTGTATTTTCAAAGTTACCCTTATCACAAATTACACCCATTGCGTACCTCATACATATGTATCGAGGCGTTATACGTAACGGACTATGGAACTGTCAAAAATGTCGAAAACGATTAGAGAGAGAAAAAGATCTAAACATTTCTTAGGCTGCGCCTTATGTATTCCGTATAAAAAGAAATTATGTTTCTTCGCACCCTTTTAGTCTGGAACACTTGAGATTGCGTTTCGAGATCCCTTGGCCAAGACGTATACTTGCCTTGCGACGAGATTAATCTTACTCTGTCTAAGAGTAGAACAAGAGAATGGACCACGTCTTCATTGGGGAGCTGTCAGGTTTTCTTTTTTTTTCTTTCTGATAAGAAAAATCACCGATATTTTGTGGCTCTTCTATTTGATGTATGATATGTATCATATATAGATAGATAGATTGGTATAAAATGATGCATATCCGAATTATGGTTGTTAATCTCATTCGTTGCGTGAGTTATGCGAAGTCGGTGATTGGTCCATTTGGAAAGTATCCTGGCAGCTGTCGTTCGGTAATACAGTTTGGATTCCCTTATGTATAGTAAGAAGGGTAGAGGGTCTTCACTTCGATCCACGGTTCAGGGACACTTTCATCTTCTGATTCATACGGTGAACGCACAATTTCGAGAGCAATCGAGGAGTCTTATTACTTAAGTAATTCGCTAAAAAGATTGCTACAAGGAGAAGGAGCCATTAAAACGGAAGGAGTGGGAAAAGTGAAACGCATAAGGTAAGGATTTTCGTCTATGGAGAGTAAATCCCTTGGATTTATTATTGCAGTTACCTATCGCGCCGTCGTAGTCGTAGACTCGAAATAATTTGGAGGTTTTATATTTCGGTTTAAAAGAAAAAATTAATATCAGACAGCTGTAGAATATTACTACTAAAAACTAGAATCATTCATCCGTTTGGTCTTACACTTCTTGCGCGTAACTTCAAGCGTCTCCGACAAGCCTGTTGCTGATTGCTAGGCGCGACTGTTTTGTTTTTCGTTTTTTTGGGCTATTTAAAATACCAAATTTTACTGCGTCGTCGATGTAGATTTTCACAGTGGTGCCAACGGTGAGATATAATCCATTGTTATTAAAAGATCATTTGTTTCGGTGCAGTGGCACGTACTATGATTGATTGATGTATCTATACAGTGTGACGTCTACGAATGATAATTCTCTTTTATTCCTTGGAGTTAAAAGCCACGTCAAAATGTATCTCGATACAGTCTGTGAGTATCTCAAAAAAGTTATGAAAATATAGGTTTTTCAATGCGCGTTCAGGGTCTTTGAACGTTCCACCGTGAGCTAAAGTGCTTTTAATATATTCCTTTTTGTTCGTTTCCCCCTTTCTTTCTTACTTTCTATTCCCAAACCCAACTTGCAGCTATTTCCCATTCTTTTTCTTCCTTTGATTAAGCGTTTTATTGTCCCTTCGCCATCCCACTTCGATAAACTGGATGTGACTTTACACACGCGCCGAAGCTTACAGTTTTGTCGACGACGCGAAGCTCGTATAGAAACGTTCTGGCATTATAAATAGAAGCAGGGAATATACGTAGGAATTTTGAAAAATTTTTATCTAACAAAAAAGAAAGCATTCGGTATCTTTTATACGGATACGTAAAATCGTATTCTTATCTAACAACGCGAAAAATACTAGATATTCAAAATTCAAGTGGTATAGACAAATCTTGAGAACAGAAAGAAAATTTCATTTTGAACTTATCGAGTTCTCTCGTGGTTCGGTTGGTATTTTTTTTTCGCAATGATAACATACGGCTATGCAAATATATAACACGTGACGATGTTAAAGCACGTATGGATATCAGGATGCCATATGGCAACGCACAGATTTCAGTGTAAAATCTCAAGATAAAACTTCCCTAAAAAGGTATCAGGACAATTTGTATCGTTATCAAAATCAATATTTTGACGTCGCAGCAGTTCCAACGTTATCGATCAATCTGACAGTTTTGTCTGATCGCAATAAATATTCCAAAAGCAATAAGACAACGTGACGTATACTTTCGCGATACTGAAAGCATAAAAAATATTTTTCAATGTCGTTTCGGTGACAAAAAAGGGTATTTTGTATCCCTTTTTCTTTTCCAAGGAAAAACCATCGGGCTTCCGTGACTCTGAACACGATGTAATCTACGCTATCGCAACGTTTCAGCTTCTCAGCCATCGGCTACCAAGCTCGTTCAATCGGCGAGAAAGTTGGAGCAGCTTTTAACAGTTAGTCAGTCGCCCGGTACTCGTTGTGTAAGAAGTCGATAGTGATGGCGTCGATGTCACGAGAGTTATGGCTTAGATGAAACTTTGTAGCCGACCTTTTATTCTTGCTCGTTCCAGAAGGTTGCACTGTGATCGCTGAACTAGAAAAAAAAAAACCCTTACGAATCTAAATAGCGTTAAATACTTTGAGCCTTGCATTAAAAAATTCATTGTTACAAGTTTCGACAGACTTTAATAAAAGACGGATAAGAGAGGCTGTGAATCGGTAACGCGTTTAGTTGATACAGAGATTAATTAAAATCATTTAAACGCAGCAGAGCGAAATAGGATCAGACGTTATTTCGTTATAAAGGATTCTTATTGGAATTCATTTTATTGGAATAACTTTATCGGTATCGATTCTTATCATAGAATAGATAAGGGTCTTTAATGGTGTTATTGATGTATGACAGGGACGCGATCAGGGTTCAGAATTTTATTAAACGCATAGAAAGGGTGGCTTAGATATTGCTTAGGCCCACGTCGTCAATTGTTATCCAAAAGTTACTCCATTGTGATAACAAGAATCGTATTACCCCGCAATCCACGTGAATCTTTTCAATGACTTCATTCAACGCGGCGAGAGTGAAAAACTCGAAGGATTCTTACGTAACGATTTAAGAAACTTCCTTATTAGACATTTCAAGTGTATTCTTAGAAAAAGTTCCTTGATGACCTAACCTATGATAGCGAGAATGTATATTATTTTCTCAAAATTAATCATCATCAACCTACACCCTGTGTTAAATATATTCCCGGATTTTTTTCCTCTTAAAAAAATATCCCTCCCTCCATTTCGAATCTTGTTATTCAGTGTTCCTAAATAAGAGCATATATTTCGACTGGATCCAATACGAACCCATTCTCCATACTATTTGATTAGATGAAGAGTCTGCATGCTTCACGATCAAAGGGATCTTATGGGCAACATCCTGCGTTCGTTCCTTCCTTGTAGGAGGACATTATAATTCCTTGCATGGTTCAAAGGTCAATAACATCCGAACGACAAGACGACGCGGCGTTATCGGATGACGGCTTTTCCCAGTTTCGTATGCACTCGTACCTAAGCGCAAAAAGTATGCGAATTCGCTCGACTGTTTTTACGAGAGTGAATTCCGAAGGGGGATTGTTGAGAGAGGTGGGGGGTGGGGGAGGGGTCGGATTCGATATGAAATCTAACGTTTATGAGAATCCCAATGACCACTTGGAAGATACCAGGCGCGTCCTTAAATAACGTCAATAGGTACCTAACAAAAACTTATCACTTGTCATTCAGTTATTTTTATCCGTATTCCAACAACGCTTTTCCTTTAATTGTGCAATAACGAAAAAAAATTCAAACTGTGATAAGAATAATTTTTGTCTGATATCCCGCTACAAAGCTTTTGCATACCGGTGACATTTAATTGATGATAAAACAATTCTTTTTCTTATTCATCGCTTTATTTTTGGCATAACGGGGAAAGTGGGGAAAAAGACGATTTCATCGTTTTCTAGGACGATGTATGAAATGACTGTTGCGAAAAGAATGAAAAGGTCGTATAGACAGTCGTAGAGAATGAACTTGGTACTCTGGAGTAGTATGTGTCATGGTACGTTATCTAGAAATTCGTAATCGATGCAACAACAATTCCAACTGCATTTACAGCATCCTCATCCACAGCTTCCGTCTCGGGAGATCGTAATTGTCTCGTAAACCGTCTAACGGCTTATTATTTCCGTTAATGGCGGACTGCATCCCCTATGAACATTTTCCCGCGCAAAATACAATCTTTCGGGAGTGTTTTCATAAGTTCATATCTTATAGTACAGCAAATGTTATTAGGGGTTCTCAACAGTGTCGCAGCATCCCGAACGATAGGATGCAACATAAATTCATGGATTTTGGGTTCATTGCACCCCTTTTACGATCATTGAGGCGCGAAGTGTTGGTCAGCAGAGGTTTGCTCCATCTACGTATTAAACGTACAATACTTCCGCTTCCGGACGTCATTTATTCCTGTCTTGATAAAGAATGAAAGTGTTGGCGGAAGTTGAAGGCGATCGTGTGCAAGGATAAGGGATGAAAAATTATTATGGCGAACAATCTAATCGGTCGGTCGCTTCAGGTCAAAAAGTCACGAGACGTCGAAGTCTCCAGTTGGTTTTTGAAATCTTTGATGTTTTTCAAAAATAATCATTGTCAATTTTACAAAAAATTGTATCGATCAGAACTTGCTGTTAGCGCTACTTGGAAAGGATTAGGTATTAGCTAAGTGTCTTAAATTTCTCTGTTAAAATGCAAGGGAAGTTCTAAATAGATCTGGACGACGTTATTCGCCTTGGAACTTTCTTAATGACATTCTCGGATTACATTTTAATTGCCCAATATTGACTCGACGTCCATACCGCAATATTCAAGGTAACGGTATCAATCATGATCGAAACTCAGTAAAAAAACGGACGTAGATTGAAACGAGTGTAAATTTGTATTTTTTCCAAATTTTCTTTCTCCATACATTTCTTTTTATTTTATACCGAATATTTTGACGAGGATGACAGGACTGAAAATATTTTGCAAAAATTTATGTCACCTAGATAAATAAAATATGTATAGATATACATTATATCTGTACTGTTGAGCATCGGTGATTAATTATCTTTACTAGGTATTCCTGTAATTGCTTAACATTGTTTCCTGTAATTAATCACCAAGAAGTACGCTTCTTCTCTGTATCGGAAGAACGTCAATTATTTACGCTTGCATAATCAAGTTCACTTTTTTTGGTAGAATCTAAAGGGTCAAGGACAGTTAAAGTTGCAGGAAAAATTCGCGGATTCCATCATTCGTGTGTAATGTGTCGATGAATGATTTTCAACCTGAGATACGTTACATCCTCTTATTTTCTTATTTGATCGTACGCAGAGCGGGAAATTTAAGTGATCGATATCTCGTCAATTGTGATTTTCATCAGTCGCTTTTTTAACATTTAGGAAAAATTGAAGCTCACACGTGTCGCGCTTAAATGAATTTACTTGATGATATTTTCGCAAATATTACTTTTAAGATCGTTACAGCTGGCGTTGTACAAATATACATTTTATTTGGCACTCGTGACGACGTAACGCTCGGATAAAATTTATCGAAATTACTGAGGTATACATTTTGTTTGAACATTTTTTATAAGAATTATGATTACAATCGTATGAGCCCTCTAAATTATGGAAGCATTTACAATGTCGCGTTATCGTTATTATTCGAAGGAGTGAATTCGTCATTGTCGGGCTGAAAGTCGAAAAATTTTTATACGAAAGTTGAAAACTTTAAAGTCTCTCGCGCAGAAGTGGGATAAGGAAGTAAGGAAGAAGTTTAATAACGCGAAACCGTAATAAAATTTCGCAAAGGAGGGACACAGAGTGAAATAATTTTTCTTGCGAAAACTCCAATCGACGGATTCAGGTATTACGAGATTCTTGAGAAATGCCAGGATTATTTAATTATCTCTTTTGCATAAATATTTTCATCCTTTACGAAGTTTTAAACGAGCGATTATCCCGCAATGCGGGTCTTGGACTCGATACTAGTTACGCTACTGGCGACTGGCGCGAAATTGATTAAATTCAAACTGCATCAACGTTTGAAAAAAATTATCTGTAGTAAGGATCATTCGATTATTCGCGTAGTCAAAAAAAAAGAATGCTACGAAAAACTCATTTAAATATCATTAAAGCATTGATGAGAATAATGATTTGATAAGTCACGTTTCACAGTCGCGTGCATATATATATACATATATACTCTTCTAAAAACTAGTACTTCAGTCTATCATTATGATATTTAAAAAATTCTTTGCGCGTACTAGCATCAATGCGAATAACGTAGTAACATACAGTATCATCAACAAGAGTTAAAAATAGATATCCACGAGTTCATATTTCACCAGTGCACTAGGTACAAGAACTCCAACGTGCAGAGTAACTGTACTCATAAATTACATAATCCCCAAGCATATCTATAAAAAAAATTAATTCCAGCATAGATCAACCCTTCGCAAAAAAAACGTGCCGCGTAAAGACAAAATTTTCTTTCCCCTCTGATTTCCCTATTCACACAAAAATTCCGCATTCTCATCGGTATATGACAGCGTCGATTGAAAGGATGGGTATTAATAATTTATCCAGCTTGCCGTAAAGACAGAGATTCGGTCTAGTAACGAAGATCCCGGGATGAGAATCTCTATAAAGCATAAAAATACGAAGGTGGATGTAGATCGCGAATAGAAGGTGGGCAACGCTTGCGCAGTTTCCATAGTTTCGCCAGACAGCCCGCCGCTTCAGGCGCATCTGAACAGTCTGCGTTCGCCTCCTAGAGCAGCTTCATTAAACGAGCAGCATCCAAGAAGAAGAAGAAAAAAAATAAATAAATAAAACCAAGAAGAAGAGGGCATTCCTCTCGAGGAGAGGCTTGCGTGAATCACGAGCCAAACGCAGGTTAGAAGGAAACTAAAGAAAAATTAATAAAAAAAAGAAAAAAGAAAAAACAGTCGTTCAATTACGAAAATACGCATCTTACCAGAAATCATCGTTGTGTCGACTGAAAAAGAAAAAAGAAAGAAAAAAGAGAAGTTCCCTTCGTGCGCGACTCGTGCGAGTGATTGTCAAGTCATTTCAGCCTGAAGTTTCCCAATGCTTATACTGACAAGTATATACAGCTGTTGTAAGGCGTATCGCTAATTGGGAAAAAAATAGTGGCAGGCATCGTTAGTCGTTCATAGTTAACGGAAGAAGACGGTACGCGTCACTTCAATCCGAAGACAATTTCCGGTTTCTTTGTCAGAAAAGAAAAAAACAATTTTCTTTTCGAATAAAAAATTTTTTTTTATTTTCCAAACAACCGAGTGCGATCCCTTTTTTTACGTCCCTTGATGAGGATCATTTACGTGGACCATTTCGACAGGAGTCGAAGCTGCTTCACGTGATCCTTCTTCAAGGGTCCAGGATCAATATCGATCGTCAATACTACGCAAGGTATCGGTCTGATAAAAGAAATTGGTCCACTGACGTAAAATTGTTGTGCTTATCGATGAGAGATTAATCATCAATATCACGGATCATCAATTGACACTGAAGTTCCCGATGTTGCAACCCCCCTCGACCTTACTCGAGATGGCATCACTTCGGCTACCGGATTCTGAAGAATTTGACGTCGATTCACGTCGTAGGACCAATGGAAATAATGTACTGACGACTGTCAATCCCTCTGTCAGTAATGTCATTGTCAAGATCAAGAATGACCTCGGTGATTATATGAACAGTTCGTTGGCGGAATTCGTTACTATGAATCCAAGATCCACCATGGAGGAATCTGGTGGACTTTTAAATTCCAGTGACAATGCCAATCTATCGATCGATCAGATTCCTGATCGTCTTTATAGGCACAGTATTGCTATGACTGCTGTATATTGTGTTGCTTATGTGCTGGTGTTCGTTGTCGGACTTATCGGTAATAGTTTTGTTATCGCCGTTGTGTATCGCTCGCCGAGGATGAGGACCGTCACCAACTTCTTCATCGTGAACCTCGCCGTGGCCGATGTACTCGTCATCGTATTTTGTTTACCTGCTACGCTGATGAGCAATATCTTCGTTCGTGAGTATATATATATATATATCGAGTTGAACAAATATTGTCACAGTGGCTGTTATATATTTCAGGTTGAATTCAGACGAGTTTTATTTCTTATTTTACGACGCAAACTGGATGGATGGATTAATTGAAAATTTAATAAGAAACTTTGCTAATTTTATTGCCAATATTATTTCGAGCCTACAGGTTTCTTTCTTTTTTTTCTTATTCTGGTGTAAAATGATTTTACATGTTATTCATTGTATTTGGCATTCTTTTTTCTGTTTACGCTCAAGCGAGCGACGAGTTATGAATTTTTTGAAGATTTTCAACATTTAATCTCTTTGGTTTGAGTCTGAGATGATATCTGGTAAGGATAGGAGTCAAGATGTCCTGTATGATATATTTTATTGAAAACTTTTTTGGCACGCGAACGAATTCCTGCTGTTTCCACTCTCCGAAACGATACGCTGAAATTTTCGACGCTTTCATTAAATTGTGCACAATTTATGAGACTGTTCTGGTGTATTTCAAAAATTCGTAATATTAATGTTATATTATCCGACAACGTACCGACTTTCCGGCTAATATATCATACGCCACTAAATACGTGCAAATATACGAAACGAATAACAAAATTTCTATGCAAAATCTAGGGAATTGATTCGTCAAAATAATTAGATCGATTGACATGGATTGACCTTTCTTTGTTAGATAATACAGCTTAGTACGTTATCGCCTACCGTTATAACGATATCATTGAATTTATTCCATTATTACGCAATTTAACAGAAAGGAATTATCCGTTAAGTGTTATCAGTTAAATAACATTTTGTCATTCACTGACTTTAAGCGGCCTTGATAACATTAAAGGTATCACAGCTGAACGTCGGACAAAAATATATTATGTAATTCAAGGGAAGTACCACGACGAATTACGATTTAATATTTCATCAGTAATTTTCAAGAATACCTCGAAATCATCGTTAACTCGATAAACACTCGTTACCGACGACTTACCTGCGTTTATCAATCGATATACAAAGATCAGGGTAATTAACTATTTACGTCAACTACTCAATGCACAAACAATAAGTCATAACATTCCAAACAATCATAATTCATATTGACGTTTACAACCGTCGCGACAGATGATCCCAAGATTAACGAGACTAAAGCGCCCAGGGTGCAATGATCATGAAGTGTCACTATCAAAAGCTTATATCCACATATTCAAGTGGGTGGAGGATGAATCAAAGGATGAAGGTCAGGCTCAAGGTCATTTTGATAAAAACTTATTTGTCAGCTCCCAAGTCCTTTCCTACGCAATGATTACGATAAAAAAAATAGGAACAAGAATCTTTTCCAGGAGACAAACAATATTTTTTTACAAAATACTTACCCCAACCCCAACCCCTACTTATACGGAAATAAATAGTCACGTGTATATTGGACCTATGGCAGGGTGACAATAAATATCACTTGGAATCTACAAAGTTGATCTGCAGTGTACGACCCTTGTCAATTCCGTATTGGAAGGAATTTTATTTTAATTTTTTATTTTTCACGTCTTATGAGAATCTAACCCACAACCTGCGCTCCCCCCTCCCCCTCCTTCTATCTCTATCATTTTTTATTTTCATACTTCACTCTGGACTACGGCTTCCGCGGTCCCTTCGGATGCTATGGAATTTGGGTCGCGAATGCAGGAGGAATAGGTGGAATTCGAATCACGTCTACGATAAGCTTCGCGAGCGTCTTATTGATTCATTTCGCGCGGTAGCTTTTCATGCGAATCGTACCTTCTCAAGTCGGAAGGGTGAAAATCGACTGAAGGTGCTATTGATCGGATTATGTGCATCGGACTCTTGTCCATTCGCACCCTTACGAAACAGGGGTCAACAGTCGATTCTATTGAGGTACCTCAATTTCCTGGAGAAACGAATTCCCAAACGTTCTGGGAATTTTATATTAATTTCTTAAGGGTGGGAATTGGTATTAAAACCAAATGACTAATATCATGAACTTCCTTGATTACAATCTGAAAGCTTAGGCTTTAATCATCGTCTAAGAACAGACTTTGGTATGAATCAATTATACTAGTAGAGGGGGACAGGGGGGAGCATTATGAAAAATTCTTTATCCAGTGTATTTTGAAAATGGCGTTAGTCAAATTTGGGTATTCTTTATGCTTGGTACTGTAGGGAGTTTCTCTTGCATAATTAAAAGCCTGTAAGTTATGTCCTGGAAATGAAATTTGGTCGCGTTTTGTATCAGCCGATAAGATCGTTCGCCTAATTAAATTGTAAGGAAGTCAGCACGAGGATACATTTTGAGGCTGTAAACTGTAAACCAGAAGCCATCTTTAACTTGAGTTAGTCACCGGTCTCTCTCGGTGGTAAGATCGTTCGCCAGTGATATTGTAATTCGCGCACTTGGAGTCGGCAAGAAATTTCTTTGTTCTCGGCGGCCATTTCCATTTTGCATTATGACGTTAAAGAGTGCAGTATCTCGGCGAGTCGCACCTCCAGGAAGCTTTTCATATGTAAATCAATAAGGAATCATATGATTTTGCAGCGAAGAGCAAGATTTGCATAGCGACTCGAATTGAATTTCGATCCTGAAAGATTTTCAAAATCAAATGCTAAGGAACAGTACAATAATAATGTTAAATTAATTTTTATGGATCTTTGATTGACTTAAATTATCGTCCTAATTGTGTTTTTTTTTACAGTGGTAATTAGAGTTATTTAAATCGCTCATTAATTTTTCTGTAAAACGTCCAATTTTAAGCGTTCCATGAGTACTGAAAACGAATACCCAAATGTTGGCCATTCACGTTACAAATTTTTCAAACAAAATGGACTCCTTTCGCAAACACAAACGTTCATCAATCAAGCCTATGTCGAATAGCCGTGCGCTCGTGGAAGAGCTCTGCTGACGTTTAGTAATCTTTTTTACCCATGGCCTTTGACCCGTTAAATTTAAGGGACCCTTGGTACAAGAGGCGTTAAATCAAGAGCAGGAAAGTGGATTCGGTATAGTCCTGCGGAAGGGTGTCTTAAGGAAGAAGGAAAAAGATGGTTTCGCACTCAAACACATGCTGCGCGATATCCAAAATATCGGTAAAACCTTGACCCTTGTGCGATTTTTCTGAAATCATCGCTACGGGAAAAGGGGCCGTATCTTTCATAAAATCCAAATGACCATTTCTACAAAAAAACTATAGTTCCTTTCCCAGGGACGAAATTCAATGCACTTCACTATCCCGGGTTTAGGTAATTACCGACCGATATATACAAAAACCTTGTCTACGGCACTACACTATATATATATATCCGCTGTATCCTAGAAATTGATGCAGAACTTCAGAACAAAGATGGCCAACTGGCACCTTGGAGATCGGACTATTCTAAAAGGGGAGGAAATAGAAAGGAGAGCGAATAGAGGGTCGTCCATACAGTCGATTAAAACGTCTTATGCATAATGCGCAGGTTTATCGAACGTCTATCAATTTCTAGGATGCGATGCAATCGCATACTTGCCTATCTATACATATACATACCTGTAGTCGGTGGCCGCCGACCTATGGATGTAACCCAGGGGGTGTATCCTAGGTTTGCACCACTGGGAGAAGAGGCAGCTAGGGTGCATGCACTATAACTATAGTACCAGATAGATGCACCGTACTATAGTATATAGTATGGGGTAATATAGGCACGGTCTATACTATAGTAGGACGCGTTGTAGGTTGTAGATTGTAGGTTGGTGGTAGGACGGAACGGTTGCAGAAGGGTAGGTGGGTCGGCTGGTAGGTATCGAGTGCGCTGCCACAGGGTGAACGCCCTGAGGTGACCGCGTCCCGACGCCCGGCGTCGCTACCCTCTGCTACCCTCGCTACGAAAGTCTCAGTCGGAAACTGGGGCTCGGTCGTATCCCTACCAAACACCCTCTTCTCTACTCACCCTCGACAGCCTCCGTTACTCCCCCGTAATTCTACTACGTTCCTACGTTCATGTTTATCAACATTACCTGTAGCTCATCACTTGGTAACTGTCATTATAATTTTCTTTTTTTCAACAATCAGGCACAGTGAACGAACAGGCCGAGTCATATATTTGTCGAATGTTTTGGCTGTCCGAAAAAAGTACAAGGGTTGGTATTTCTTTTTTGAGGGTGCCGATACAGCGAGGATACTTTTCTTTCCGTCGGTTCACGCTTTTTTGTCTTTATATATTTTTCTTTTGAATGGAGTGCCTACAGCATTTTTTTTTTGACTCTTGACGGAGAGAACGGTTGACTGTAAGTTGAATGAAATTTGTCAAATATTATTTTTAGGGGTTAACTCGTGGGGTTGTATCGTCTTCGGAGACAATGGGGCATGAAAATGGGTCGGACACAATACAACTGAGAGATATCGCAGTGCTGCACGATTCATGAATATTCAAAATAAAATGACTGCCATTGTTTCTTTTTTCGTTTTTTTATCTATCTCAAATTTATGCTTCCCTCGTGACATTGTCGGCTCTTGTACAGTTGGGTGCACTAAAAAATATTACGATCTTGCATTAATGCTATTTGAATATTTCGTGTATTTTTTTGCATCCGACGACATGATTACGCGTATACAAGGTCATTGACCTTACGATCCGGAACAAAATTCCGTAAAATAAAATTCATATGTGTAAACTTCGTGTTCGTCAAAAAAAATATTGTTAACAAGAATTTTCCTGAAGCGTTGATTTTATTAATTTATCTTTATTACACGAATCGTACATGTATTAAAAAAAAAACAATAATACAGTAAACTGAATAATATTTAATTCAAATAAAATTGTATGATCAGTAACGTCATCGTAAGGTTCATACGCCGTGCAATTACTGTCTATACGCTTCTTCAAAAATTATCCACCATTTACATGTTATAACACTAATCGCGTACAGGCAATACGAAATTTTCCTCGTGTTTGAAAACCACAATAAACGCGTGGAATTTTTTTTTAAAGCGACCTGTATTGTAAAAAAAATATTATCTGTTATTCAATTTAATATGAATTTACTATACGTATCCACCATTTGGCAAACTGATATAATCAATTATTTAAACCTATTACGTCAAGATTTCTAGTGTCTTTCCGATAAGACCGTATCACAGATACACAAGACGTTCTACCCGCCGGTTGATTATTTATTTCGTTAAATTAATCTATCACGCGACATAATAAAGGATACCTTTCACACGGCGACAATTAAGACGGAATATGCTTAATGACAAGTCTAACGATAAGTTTCCTCAGGTGGAGCACAAGCGTCTCGAAGTGTACACAACTGCTCCCACATCCGAATCAGGCATACGAGACTTCGTCATTACGCAAGTGTTGAAAACATGTTATTAACAATGCGTTCCACTTTGCAGTTGAAAGAGGCGGAAAAAAAAACGCGTAGCACGAGGTTAGTCAGGGCGATGGAATAATTTAACATAAATTATAAATCGATGCGCGAGGATCGACGAAAGGATCAACGTCCAAAGAGTTCTTGATTTGAAAGAAAAAAATTTACAATTTTCATAACTTCGTAAGGTCGATTAAACTGTTTGAATTAATTTTTGATAACGCGTTCCCGTTATCAACACGTGTAAAAAAAAAATTGTTCTACCTATATCCAACTCGTATATTCGACTTTCCAGTACGAATCTGTACTTTATACAATTACCGTGTAATCTGCTCGTAAACTGTATTAGAGAAGTAATAAAATCCAATCGTTTCTTATCGAATAAAACAGTTTAGCAGGCATTTAAAGAATCGGTGCAAAACTAACCTCAACTAAGTGAAGCTAGATAACCTGCATTCGTGTCAAGGCAAAGGGGTGCAATACTCGCGGCCGACCTACATTTCCCGATCACTCCGCTACCCGTTACTCCAACTTCAACCCACCCCCTTTTCCCCAACCCCCAATCCCATTCCTACTTTCATCATGCACACCTATGGGCATGGCTACAATATACTCTCCTGACCTACCCCACTGAAACTAAATTTCTACCACTGGCAAAATTCACGCGATACCCTTTAATTTTTGCACTCACTGTACGTACTGGATTTTATCCTAAATCGAGGGATGAATTATTTCATTTTTTTCTTTTGATAATACAAAGATTCTTACCCGACGACACGGCGTATATTGTATATGAAAAATTGCAGGGATTAGAGGTAATCGTAAATTAATTGATTAGCTAATTATACCTAATTATGGCGTATAAACAATGTTACTGCAGAAATTAATATTGTCCTGGGAAACTCGTGTCTGTGCGATGATAACGAGCTGGGTCATACAGAAGGAACATAATTTAACTAGTTATAAACAAGGCTAGAAGTACATACATAGGGGATCAATCAACAACCCCATCCCCCTCCCCCTACTCTTGTACTTTTGTAGAGAATGTAATACCAGATCGTCGCATATGTCACGTATACGCGTCGAGTTCGCTTTGTCTGTTTGTTTAATTGCCACTAGCTTCGTTTACCTGGCGATCTCGAATGGATTTAACTTCAATTCGAACTCAATGCCTTCGAATCCATTTTACAAATGGCTCCATTCCAAAGCATTGAGAGAACAAAGAAAACCTTGAGGGATGCTGGACACTTAATCGATTGGTATTGAGAATTAACGATTTCAGATAACAGTAATTTCAAAGAGATCGTATACATCCTTATCGATCGTATTAACTTACCGGATTAATTAATTAAATCTTGATTCACACCCCTATCTAGTACTCTGAAGTCAAAGACTTTAATTTGTACTTGATTATACGAAGGGGATGAAATTTTTGTATTTTTAAGTTCCACGACTCTTCAGACACTCTGTATATATGCAGGTAAACTAAGTGGGTCAGCGTCCCAGTTGATGGTGTATGATTTGGAGCTGGGTGGTTGGGTGGGGGGGTCGGAGTTCAACATGGTCACCAGAGCAGCAACGGGTTTACCTGAGAGCTATCTACCCCACGGAGCAGCAACGTCCTATGACCCAGCCAGGAAGTATCCTTGAACAATCTCAACTCATCGACTTGGCGACCTCCTTTTCCTTTTCAGCACGTCTACCTCAGCATTCGATGACCCACACGACCCCAAGGGTTGCCAGGATCGCAAATTTGACGAGGCAAAAATTCTTCCGGAATCCCTTATACGGCATAAGGCAATATGTTTATACGGTCGGGCGAGTTCATCAAAGCTAAACGGTACTAAGCGCCATCTTGGTATTACAAGTAGTATCTATAAGGTTCTCCTTTGTACGAATTGACTGAAAAAGTTTTTACATCAGAAAGACCATTCGAGCAAAAAGTTTCCTTGGACCTGTCAGTATAGGATTAACGATTCATATTCTTAGATAGAGGGGAAGGGATCAGACTTATTTTTTTTATTCAGGTAATAATCGATATGCATATCGATAATCCCTCCCCTATACATTCGTTACTTTTCCAATTTCTACGTAACAACTTTTATCTTTTATCATGTTACTTCCAAAAGTTTCTACCTCTTGAAAGATCTTTGATTTGTGCGATAAGTTAGTACTTTCGTGCCGACGTGGCAGTCGATTGCGGAGACGTGGGTGCTCCTGAAATATTCCTATGGTCGACGCCATTGAAATTCGGAAAGAATTTTGCGCAACTGGGAAGCGGAAGTTGACGGATGGAGTTGAACGAATGAAGGTGACAATCTGTTGGAAAGATGCTGTAAGTAAGACGAGTGAGTCCAAGCTAGGTAAAGCTGGCATTTTAGTCAGGTAGGCTGACGGGTAGGTTAGGTATAGTTAGGTAGGCTGGTATGCAGACAGAGACATGGCCCAGTTCAGACCTGGCCTGTCCAAGGTCGTGCCTCGTGAGAAGATAATTACGCATCTGGGTCACAGACAGATACCTGCCTAGTGCTGGCAGTCTCGTTTATAGGTAGTATTCAGTTTAGATAGATAGCGCGTTTAACCTTTGTCTCTAGGTAAGGGATGACCTATGCACCCGGTTGATTTTCAACTTGAGATCACGGTGGATGACCTTGCTGGAAATAGTCAGGACCATTTTGATTAGGTAGTCGAGATGATAACGAATCTTGGCACTTTAGGTGATAAAAATTGGAAAATAATAAATCATTTGAATTTTCGTTCTCTGGTTAACCTTGGGAGTTTTATTTGGATAGGGGTTTGAAGCACGTGTGTGCTTTGGAGTGGGGGAGGAATTCATGTGGGATGTATATTGTGAAAGACACAGTTTACGTATTTCGAAATTTGGGACAATATCGTTACAGTCGTTAATTGTTAGTGAATGTTGGTATTAACGATTGTAATGTAAACTGCTAACCCTGGCATTGACATTGGGTCGCCATTATAGAGGAATTCGTAGATTTATGCATATGCTTGTTTGGTCAAGGGTGAAGTCTGATTTATGATTCGCTAGTGTGGCGCCGGGGGTTGTTTCCAATGCTGCATTATCTAGCGACAAGTTTTAGCCTTGTTCGTGGAAGTAATGTGTCTTTGAGATTGCAAGGTAATTCTTAAATTATTGTTCAGCGTCGCTACTGTAATTGAGAACACTGCCTTTCTTCAAGGTTCTATTTTTTACTGAGATAAAAATCAATCCCATCGATGACCTGTGTCTAAATTATCTTTCTAGATATATTCATAAACAATAGTGTGTACCAGCACAATGTGTATCATAGAAAAAAGGGGGTGGCTCCAATAAAAAAATATCGATAACAAAAATTGGGGGATCAATCAATTTTTTAATCCAAGTCAAATGTATCTTTGATAGAATAAAAATAATTAACCATCAATTTCCAAGCCTTAATGTAACAAGGGTTAATCAGACTGATCGCAACCCCTTGAAGACGGTTCAGTCATAAGAATCAAATGCATAAACCCGAGGTGGTGCGATAATTTAAGAAACAACCCCAATATAAGCTTCTTACGATAATTCCCCAGGAAGCCTTATGTTTTCCGGAAAGAATTCGGAAAGAATTTACTTGCCAAAAATTCTCAAATAAATTATAGCACTCAGCCGCGTTAAGCACTTAATAAAACCCACCTTAGTAGTAACCAAGAAAGTAAATAAAGTTCCGAAAAGCAGTAATTTCTAAACTTTATTAACCTCTACTCCTTCCAACGGCACTAACCTTCACGCAGCAACCCTGTATCATCTTCTAATCATCCCTCTTTGCTCTCAACCTTATTGACATTTTCATCAGTCATTCGTCCTTCCGTCATTGGTTTCAACTTGTTCTATAGGTTTTTGGGGTAGAGGGCAGTGGGACACCTGTACGGTACCGGTATCCAGGTCATGCATCTCGGTCACTTGTACTAGGTCACTACCTCTCTGCTTCAACCCCGTCACCTCTTCGTCCCAATGCACCCAACCAATCGCCACGGGCTGTCAGTCGAACAAGAAAAAAAAGGAAAAAAAAAGCAGTACGATATTCATGAAGCTACATACAATTTTCCATTTTTACGCATCGACGCTTTATTAATAGTGTACACATACGTATATGCCCCTCTCGCGTATCCTTGAAAATAACAAATTGTCACACGTGTCTATATAACACTCGCAAGTCACATATCCTGTTGTCGAACTAGACGCGAATCGAGTTTTCTAAATGATTTTCGTGTATGAAAAGCAGACTTCTTTTTTTTCAGACACACTATGTATGCCAAAGCGCGTGTATACCGGTGGCGCCACCTGTTCAAACTTAATAATCGTTAATGACAGCCTGTGCATTTGTGATTTATTTGGATACGTTTATTCAAGACCGGTTGCCGACTCGTTGGTTATAAACAATTTTTCTACTTGTATTAAGTTTATTAAATATTAGTTTGATACTAAAGCTTTTGCATAGTTTTTTGGCTTTTTCTTTTTTCATTATTACTTTACAAGGTCTCGCGTTATGTGACCGAAAAGGAAAAGAGGGTTATGTCAGGACTGGGAGACCTTGAAGGCATTTGAAACCGGGGCAGTGCACCCCGTAAGGTCTCTTGCGCAGTCGCCGGGTGAATACTCTACAGTAAGGGGTAAACCGGGCTGCCCTAGATTGGGGCTCTACTACTGAAACTCCCTAGCTGTCCGCTTTTACGATCGGCCAATGCAGAACTTGCAGAGAATGCACCTGACTGGCTGTGATTAAATTATCATTTGACGTTCGATTTGACGTTGAGATTCCTTTAGTTTTTATTACATTGAATATTTTTTATTACACGCTAATACCTGGGGGATCGATATATTAAGGGTTGTAAATATTATTATGAATCTTGAATTGATCATTGATATTCGATAGTTATATTACGTATTGTCGACTATTATGTTTATTCGTGAATATTCATGGGGTAATAATCTATCTCTAGGGGTGGGGGATGGAGTCCTGGAAAATTACAGAAATTTCGACTAACTTATGGCATACGTGAAAAATGTATGAGATCGTTACCACCCTTCTCCCACGTTACCAATTCATTTTGTATATATGAAAGTTTTGGACTTTATAAGCCTCGCGGGATTAATTATGCGTGATAAACGGATTTAAATTGGAGTATTCGGTGTCGGGTTTGTTTGGATTAAATAAAAAGGAAACGGTACCATTGTAAATGTTGAATCGCGTCTAAGAGGATATCTTATTTAGCGCTTTTGTTTATGTTTCATTGAAAAATGTTTTCTCAGTAGAGATATCCACGAGGAGAGATAAACAATTCAAATGTTACTTAGTATTGAGTATTTTATTATAATTGTTTATTTTTATTAAACTACTCATTAATACTTGTTTAGCAAGGATACAAGAACAGTATAAATCTTTAACTGAAAGCTGAAAAGACAGAATATCGCACGGTATAGATATAGTTGTAAATTTATGAAATTACTGATAACAAAATTTATTCTCATACATTTTCAACTTGCTCTAATCTTACTCTCCCGCTCTCTCTTTCTCTCTCTCTCTTAAGTACTGCATTATGAGCATTACTGTATATGTATAAATATAACCACTTCTGCATTCACCGACTGTACCAGAATACGAATAAAAATTAACTATAATTATTCTGATAACAAGAATAATAAACGAGCAGTTCGCGTTCGTGTATTTACGATAATTTTTGTCATTACCCAAATGACTAAATATCATAGTTACGAATTAAATAATTTCAAGGTCAACAGTACGACGTTAACGATAACCATTCAAATTCTACAAATAATTTTGATATAATCAAAGTGCCAATTACGTTTCTTCTCGAGAGTAATTATCCGGATTTCTCCCCACTCTTTCGCAATTATGCAAAATGGAAGCCAATTCGCTCGAACATATACATTATACATAATTTTCATTTTCGTCATTCAATCCCCATGGCGTTCACACTGAAATATATATTAAACTTGCATAAACCATATTGGCAAATTTACAAAGCTTGCGATTAACGTTGAATTCCTTGTGAAAAATCGCAAGCTATATACGTATATATATATGTCCTATATTCGCCATCCTTTTGCGATATACAATATATATATATATACTATACTGAGAGAGAAGCGTTCTATTCTTAGAAAATAAGCTCGTAGACTCTGGTAGCTTCATGATTATCCTCACTCGACTGGCTCAAAATCGAGGGCATTGAGCTGGCTATAATAAAGTTCAACTTGATCCATTTAATACAGTAATTAAAGCTGTTATATTAATTCAGGTCATGATTTTTTAGGACCAACCGTAAACAGAGTCATATTTATCATCTTACGTTATCAGTTGCGTTAAAAACTGCTGTTCCTTCTTTTTTGTACAGCGAACCCAGCTCGGATGATATCAGCCAAAATATAAAATTCTGGAGGGTTGACTGGTAAAAAAAAAAAGAGGCAATGAACAAAAACGAAACTAACGAGGAGTGTCATTAAGGCACAATAATTTACAGGCCGGTATTCATCAGGGACGATCATTCAAAAATATACGTAGATATATTCAAGGGAGTAGGTACCTGATAATAGGATTGGGAGATAAGAAAATTACTGAAAATTCAGTTCGAGGAAAAAATAATCACCCTTGTTTGTACGTACAGTTATGAGGGCGAATCATCCTGTGGAATTTTCTAGATCGGTTTACGAATCAGAACAATTTATCAGATGACGTCATGACTCCCAAAATTCTTGAATTAAAATGGCCTCCGGCTATCATTCTACAGAAAGTGAAGAGGGTGAAGGAGATAGCTACTCTATTTTTATTTATTTTCTTACTTCTCTTTTTCCCTCTTTCATCTTGGATCTTGATTTACGAAGGCACAATCAGCACCCCTTCATCTTCTTTCCACTTCCGGTTTACCAACTTTCCACGCAGAAACCCTTGCTCTCTGTAATATTGCCGACTACCTTATCGCGGATAAGGGGTTGGATACCCTTACAGAGTCCTGGACTTTCGTAGACATTTTCTCGACGAAGACAAGCTTACCAACAGAACAGAACGGAATATTGCGGTTGACCTAAATACATGATGCAGTAACCTGGGTCCGTATACCCTAAAGGTTTCTGTTTCCAGGCTAACGCCAGCCGTTTTTGCACCCTACCAATATGAATGACTTCACCCATTTTCTCCACCCCTTAAGGAAAGACAGGGATATTGATGCACGAACAAACGAAAGCATTGACCCTAAAAAAGACTAACCAGTAAAGAAAACAATTCTCTCGTCTTTCAATTGAATATTTATTTACCAAAAAAAAATCAATCAGGCCTACAATCAATCAAACTTGACAGGTATTTACAAGTATCCGTAACTCGTGTATTAATAGCTGTTGTATTGGATGAAAAAGAGTTTCTAAAAATAAATATCCACGTTACCAAAATTACAGATCAAGCCATACCGAATTCTCTTGTTCACCCAAAGCACGATACACCCTTAAGTATTTCCCCCAAAAAAACTCCACTAAAAATTTTCCCCCAGTACAAAAAGAAAGATAAAAAATTTATCAAAATCGTCGAACATAATCGTTCCGTTCGATCATCCTAATTCAATAAACAATCTCTCAATATTTATCACCCGCCATAAACCCTTATGGAGGTTGACAAAAACTTCCTCATATTTTTTCCAACTACTTCTACCACCTACGACCCTTGAATTTCCTTAAAGAAAAATGACGGTCATACATCGAATACCAAGCCCAATCTCAAACAACAATCCCGATGATAAAAGTACGTATAAAATATCGTCATTGTCACCCAATATATATTCTGAGATCTTTTTTCTCACTCCTTTCGCATATGGTCCATCTCGCGTGTCCCTTTTCAGAGATTTCATTGGACGCATGGTATCACCTCGAGAATTGCCCGTATGGATAAGTTTGACTTACTTCTGCGAATCTCTTATCTTGCAAAATTACTGATACCAACGGTGCAGGTAAACGCGTTATAAAGATATGGTAATGGGTGTCTAGAGTGTATAATCTGAGGCCATTAGGTTACCCCTTGCATCATACATGGCTAGATTGGCAGCTTTGCCTTAACAACCTTCGTTGACTGGTACCGTGTATGTAAGGTAATGAAGCTTTCGCAAGCTCGACACACACCGCATACCACGTTCAAGGTCAAGCTCTACGTTAGAAATGGAAATCCTGAAGAGTAACTATTATATATATATATATTATATATATAAAATCTAGTTACTTCGAACGCATTATGCGCGCCCTAGAAAACACTAATTTATTAATATATACCTATATGGATATATCCATTATATGCTATATGGAATTCGTATGAGGATTTTTCAATAAGCGTAATTAGTACTTAACCTTGTACGAACGTAAGAGATACAGCAGTATTATATTATAATATATATTATTATATAAAATATATGTACTGTAAAAATGTTATCTAAACTTCGTGAAGTTCAAATATATAAATTACAGAAATGAAGTAACCGCCGAACTATACCCTTATCTTTTCCTTGTTCCGAATCATGCTTTGAAAGTCTGTTTAAAACGTTCAACTATACAAAGACGTTTGCTTTATCGAACAGATCAATCTGCCCAATTAGCAAGAGGGGGATAACAATTTGCTGATAAGAATCCTTTCGAGTGCCGTAGCCAGTGATAGGATATCGAGAGCATCCAGTCTGAAGGAAAGATATGAATAGGAGAGGGTGAAGAGGTAAAAGAGGGGAAGAGATCCCGAGGGAAGTGCGTTCCATTCCACTGTTAAGATTACGTGCAAGTAAGTCACCGGGTCCTTTAATTGGGTTACCAGGACTCATCGTTTCCATTTGGGTCAAATTCCTCAAGCTTTCATTACGTACTATGCCTTTATTTTGATCGGGCACAAGAAAGCCTATATTGAATTTTAAGAAAACGTCGATTCGCAGATAAAGGATCTGAAGGAATTCATTGTCGTGAGTGATACCATAAATGGGACCTTTTTTTCATTCACCCCTTTCCCTTCCATTATTCGTCTGAAAATTAAAGGTTCGAATAGGATACCTTTAAATAGTTACGACCCATCGTAATCCAAAGTTCTTTTTTTTTCTAATTGGATCTGATAGTTCCGCAGGACGTTTAGCGTCCACTACGCCCTTAGAGATTCCTCCCTAGATAAGGTATCATGGGTAATGGAATTGGTGAAATTCTTTGAATTACATGGGTCCTGTTCCTTTTTATGTCTTCAGCAATTTCAATAGATTCAATATAACTTGAATAGTTTCTATCCTGAAATCTAAATCCTTGTTACGCATGAGATGCTTTGTAGATCCCTAGTTTACCGGGATTTGCTCCGAAATGTTACTTAGTTTTTACCTGAATGCACCGAGAGCAAGGGTTGTGTTCTTACGTCACCCTCTTCTTGAAATTCTGTTTATCATTGAATACCTTGAACCCTTATCCCTTTCTCGGAGCAGTAAGATAAAGCTGATTACGGTGTAACCGGATTCTGAAACCAAGAATGTCTGGTATAAAATTTGGAATCATCGGATTTCGATATTTTTCAAAATGATCTCGACCGGCGAAAGCAGTTTGTCCACGAAGAATGACCTTTGACATTATTACGATCGGAATCATAAGCTTTGTAGCGATTTGGGGTTGTAAACGTAATTATGATAATTATACAGAAAATTCAGTTCAACGTGACGCTTTTGAAATTACGCAAGACCATCTCCGCTTGATGCAACATTCTATTGGTATTGATCATCAATGTAAAATCGTTAAACCTTTCGTTTCTTATCGATTGAAAATAATCACGACGTACCTGATGGAAATTTATTCATGCCTATGCTAAACAGTGTGACTTGATGATATTCTAAACTGATACATTACTCATGTCAATCATAAACCCACGTAGTTATCAAGCGATTCCACGTGACGAGCGCCAAGACGCCTAGCGTCCCACGTGCATCGACGTCTAAATGCACATATGTTAACAGGGCGCTTCGTACGAGTACCTATATACTGCATATGTATATATGTATATATATATACACAAAGATAAGAAGCACTCGTACGTAGATATAACTGTGCTTTTATTTGCACTGGATTTACGTCAAGCGTACCAAGTATACGAATGTAAATCTCGTTTAAAGTGAAACTCAGGGAGATTCACAGATTCCACGTAATAAATAAACGTTCAACTTTCCCTATGAATTTCCTTGCGCCTCCATTTAAATTCTACTTCTTTTTTTCCTCAAAAATTCGCAACTCTCGCGAAGTAAGATTGCAAGCGTTATCTAGCCGTTTAAAAAAAGTTCATCCAAACGACGCAGCATCTGCGATACTTAGCGATTACGTTGATCCTTTTTGGGAAATGCTCGACTGGTAGAGAATGAAGAATGTCAAAAATTCCGACTATCTCTATGAATCACTCCGTCGTCCTACGCAAATGCAATAACTTTACTGAACTTCGTACGTAGAATGTCCAAGGGGTGATTTTCCACGAGGACAGTATGGATACTGATTACGAATGCAGAGTGCGCCACCGGCATTCTAAGGGTAGTTTTCCTACGGATTGAACATCCTGACCAGACGGACGCGCATTTCAAACGTTCACCCCACCTCTGCACTCTTATCAAGCGGCTTCCCTTGCAATGATATTTTCACTTTGTCGAATATAATCAGGTTCACGGCCAAGGTCAACGCCGATAAATTTCCTCCAGGAAACATAATGGCCTTTATGATACGTGCATGGATATCCTTGTATAACTGTATATACATGCATATACGATATCGGTATTTCCTCAAGCGTAATATAATCAGTGCCAAAATGGCGTCTAGCATAGGCGCTATCTCCTACAGTTATGGTACCAAAGCGAGAAGCGGATTGGCGAATGTTGAAAATCGCGAATCTTATTATCTTCCTGTGGACTGATAGAATTTTTATTCAACCAATCGCGTCCCTAGGCGTTACGAACCGGGACCGTAAAATCTGGTATCAACCGGAAACTGCATGTCTGATCGAAGGTTGACGTTACCGTTTGCAAAAGTGCTGATACCAAATAGGGATGTCTGGTCTGTTTGTAGCTGCATTCATGGAAACTTGCATTATTTATAAGACTTGTAGGTGTAGATCATTTCCTGCGGTATCCTTTGTCATGGTCGACCTTGGCTTTTGCTATGTGAAGGATCATTTACTTGGACGCCATTTTAAGAGTGCTTGCACTGTTCTGATATGATACTGCAGGGCTTTCAGTTTACAGTGATAGTTGCATCAGGATGACCTTGCGCTATTGATAAGAGCTTTTCTTCGTCTTTTCTTCTCTTTTTATTACTCTTCCTTGCTACGCCTTTGTATTTCGAGACAAAAAATTGTCAATCTCGAAAAAAGGTTCTGCGCGACGTCTAGTTCTTACTTTGGCAACGATGCTATCTTGCGTATGTAAAATATGAAAAATTTGCATGGAACCTGTTAGCGTTAAATCTGAAATAAAGGTGGGAAAGGGATTCGAGACTGTGCTGGTTATTTTAATCGTGACGTATAGGTTACGTAAAAAACTTTTTTATAGTATTACGGAACTGCTCAAAGCTGCTTACGCGGAATATATTTGCATGTGAAGTATATAGGCCGTAAACCGAAACCTCTGTCTGGTTATCTGACTAGTGGAGCAGTATCCAAGAATTCTTTTTTTCAAAGACTTACAATCAGCTTTTCGCCTTTTTACTTTGAACTTATAAATAACCAAGTTACGGTAGACCTATATACGTCACGTCGTATCTCTTAACCCTTTGAGGACCTGGTATGTACGGGATGACTCCCAAAAGAATACCTGGGTGTATCCCGACTCTCGTCCGCAAAGGGTCAATAAGAGTACAGCGAATAAAAAATATATTTTCCTGTACATAAACGTTATAATACTTCATAAGGTTCTGCAGGCAGGATAGTAATTATACAGAGTCCTTGAATATTTTAATAATATAACATTTTTTTCGAAATAGCTTCTAACGAGCATATAATTTTTTTTTAATAACTCATTAGAGAAGGGGTTGAGAATTTTATCAGGAGTTATCTCAGCGAAGGGGTATTACATAATTCTCGTTTACGCGACGCACGATTATCCATTAATTCTTCCCGAATATTTCGCACCTTTCGCGGATACAGTTATCGTTGGAAGACATTGACGATTGGCGCGTTTTCGCAATTCTCAAGTCCCGTGATCCTTTATGATTATTGAAATACTTCGTGACGCTTACATAATATTCTGTCTACGTGCGACAGACGTGAATACATTACTGACACGGTATTACGTCAATTCCTAATTTTTTAAAATTTCCTTATCAATAATTAAAAGCGTCGGTCGCCTTTCAAGTTTACATTGTATAATACGGATTCGTGTTACTGAAATCATTCAAGTTCCATATAAGACCGGTTATGGGATTATCTATATAAACTTATCTATCAAACTGCTCCTGACTTGGTGTGTTTGTAAGGTATATCTATGTACATTGATCTCTAACTCGTTACCAGTCAGTACGGTATACGTGAAACGTAAATTGCGTACTTTGCGCAATGCTCTGCGGTCCTACGAGATTACGTTGCTGCGCCAATAGATATGGAATGATAAAATTCGCGCGATAAGTCCGTGCGAATAATAGGGATTGTTTCGAAGTTACAAGACAAGTCGAACGTAGCAGAAATGCATCATCAGTTAGAGGGATGCTGTGCAGTAAAATTTTGAATAAATAAATAAATGCAAACTTTTTTTAATATCACAATCAACGACACTGTATAGATTGAATAATCAATAATACAAATGTTCTCATTAATTCTATAGGCAGTTTCATCGTGACCCTGCGTCCCTCTGCTTTTTCGATAATGGACAAAAAATCCCTGAAGGATGAGGATCTTAACGGGATCTAAAAAAGCATCCGATAATTTTACGTTCGATTTTGCGGATAATCGCTTTTTTTTTCTAAGCTCCTTTGAATACGAACTACGGGAAAATTAATCCAGCTTTAAGTCGAACTACGAATAAGGATTAGGAGCCCTGAGCCTTATAAGGTTTACGAGGACACTTTTTTCTATAGGGTTTCAAAATATATTCCCCTAATGTAACAGCGGGTACAGTCAATATAGAAACTAACAATGGGATATACATGAAAAATGCTGTCTGGCTAAAATATAACGCAGATTGCACAGGCAGTTTCAAGGTTGCATATACGTTTTATCATTTTGCAAAAAAACCTATATATATACACTTTACGTATACATAAACGTAACGTTATGTCAGCCACGTATCATAACGCGCATCGTTCGCCTCAAAGGAATCTACGTGTAATTCACGGTTCGCCTAACTTCAGTGCTTCCTTAAAAGTTTCCCTGGATCCGGGAAATAGTGAAATACTGAAAACCACTGCAACGAAAGTATGCTGCAGCATGTATAGTCTGCGACGTACATAAAAATCTACATATGCAAGATACGAGAGCTCGGACAAGGTCCCGGTGTAATGTACTTCCGGTGAATTTCAAACTATATTTGAAAATGGCCATGGAGAAAAATAATGTAGATTCAACAGTGCAGGATTTCAATTGTCTACCGACGTTCATGCAATTCTATTGTTATATGCCACAGTATGAATTTACTATATCTCCATCAAACTTTTTGCAAGGATATAAACGTTATATTTATATAACGACAATTATACGTTCGATGATTGTTTTGATTAAGAATTCATTTTTCATGATTTTATGTCCTTCAATCGAATTCTTTTTTTTCGCACTTTTACGCAAAAGGTAACGTAGGAGTGTGCACGAGGAAATATGGCCGAAAATGGCAGTGTTACTACGTCACTGAACAATTACGTAAATCCTACCTCTTCGGTGCACTGTGGCAACACCATGGCCTTTACGATTATCTCTTCGCGCAGAACAAGGAGCGTCGAGGTACCACCACAGAGACGTCATTCTTACTGACCTACCACTCATTGATTACTATACCAGTAATTAATAGCCATAGTAGATGATTGTAAAAAGTCGATAAATGCTATTACACCTTGTCATTAAATTACAATGCTTTTCCATCGTTATCGCTTTTAAAAAATCGGATAATTGTACAGCCTACTTTATCCTGGTATTTGTACATACTTGAACTACTAGTATCATTACGATACCTCAATATTGCCGTGGTACTTATTATCGCGAAATGATTGTATTTAAACGAAACACGTTTGAAACTTTCACAGCCAGCTTTGTCAACGAGCTCGTGTATTTTGTTTGCTAAAAATTTTCCATATTGCAAATATTTCAATGACGACGATCATTGGAATTATTTTTATTATCAAATAATTTCCCATCCCACCTACCAAGCCTGCTGCTTCCTCGTCTTTCACTTTTTTCCTTCACTCCACTTTTTCTCTAGGTCTTCTCATTTTTTTAATTCTCTTAACCTCTCACTACGTCCTCTAGACATTTGCAGATTAATCCTACCGGGAGTCTGGGTAGTTCTACGCCATTTTCGCGCAGCACAACAACAAGAACACTTAACGCGTTTATTGAAGTAACTGCCAGATCATAAGACCGTAATAACGCCTCTCGTTTTATCAACATATACATACATATATATGCTTAGATAAAAAAAATAAAAAAACGAAAATATATAGAGCATTCAAATATTCAGCACTGTGAATATGAAAAGAGTTGTAGCTTAAATAGGGTGGAAGGACTTGATAACGTATGGCCCCAGTGCAAGCAACGTAAAGGGACTCGTATATTCTCCAAACACCCACACGTGCCAGCGTAACTGTCCAATTAGAATTAGATCGTTTCTCCAGGCTCCATGGACCATCGGATATACTTTCGAAATCGATATACTTCGGTTCTACGTATAAAGAAAATGGCTAAACTTAATATTCTAGATCCTCTCAATCTTATCGATCGATTGATAAGTATCGATGATATCGATTGAATTTGTTATCAGTATCTTTTTTAATAAAAACTCGACTCGTGCGATATTAGAAAAATGTCTTACATGAAAATCATCCCATTCATATACGTCTCAGAGATGATTTACTGATGACGGACTTTCCAATAATACTGCCAAAGTTATTGATCAGTCTCTGGTGACCTTAATCAATTCGAATAGACATTTTCTTTTTTTTTCTGACAAATCTGATAAAATCGAGACTATCGCAATTTCATGGGATCCAACGATATTATCGAAGTTGTCGATTATTCAATGAATACGTATATAATCTATAGGTCTTTGGAAATAACCAATCGATACAGATCATACAGTGCTGGATCACCGATCAAGAATTATTATCTGTTAAATTAGTTTATCCTGGATCGTGGCACGTTCTTTTACTATAAATGATTTAGTAAGGATCGTTAAAACAGTTTTTGTATATTGACTTTAATTTTCTTGCGTTTTAATACGGCTAATCGATAAATGTTTACTGCCAAGCAAAGTGGTCGAGTCTTAACGTAATTCCTATATCTACAACTATGATTCAAGATATAACGATGTATGCATCCCGCAGGAGTCCAAGACTTCTTACGAAAGTCAGGATTACGTATCGGTCGCATAATTACCCACTTAACGCTCGATCGCTGATTGAGATTACCTTTCTATGCAGCAAGTGCCCTTCACTTCGTACAATCCTTCGGAGTCGGTAGCGGCCATAAGCTGAATCAAAAAAAAGATATATATATACATGGAATATGTATATAGGCAGCATGATAAGATTCAAAGGTCACGACCTAAACCAATATAGAGAAATATGTATTTCCATATGTATTAGGTGTGAAATAAGAAATGCGTGACATCGTATGAATTCGAAACACGTCGTGCCCCCTGTAGATATTTCGAAAATTTGAAAAAAAATACAACCCACGAGACAGACAGTCGGAGAAGATTTTACGTGTGCGAATAATTCTTAGGGGATGAAAATGAAGATTAGTTGAAATTCACAACTTCCTGTATCTGAATAAAAAGTTGTAGCTTGTACGTGCTGACAGATAAAAATTTCGCTTTATTCGCATTATCTTTTTTTTTCTTATTTAGAAATTTAGATTTTTTTTAATTATTCTTGTACAGCGTCGATATTTTTACGTTTGTGTTAATTGCTCATATAATTGTCTAGATTCTATCGTACTGATATCCCTCGTTTAATAGATATATATAATTAATTAGGAGTAACTGTCATTTGCCAGTAAATGTATTAGTGTCAATAAAATAACGTTGGAGTAATTACGTAATTTGAAGCAATTAATATAATTTTGATTCCCGACTCATTTATTACAGTATTAAAAAGTCTTCTCTGTTTCAGCATGGATCCTGGGATGGTTTATGTGCAAAACCGTTCCGTATGTACAGGGTGTTTCAGTAGCTGCCTCTGTATATAGTCTTGTTGCAGTTTCGTTAGACAGGTACGTTTTCCTAGTAATAATAATACAAATGCATGAAAAGGAAATACTCCCGCCTCAATTCAAAGTACCTTCCATTATCATTTGCATATATATACAGGAGACAAAAAATGTATATTTTTTAAATGAAAAGAAAGGAATTTGAAATTTCATTGAGAACATCAATTTACGGGTAGCGAAAGGAAGTGAATTTAAAAAAACCTACCTTCTACTTAATCACTGAGCAGTTCACCAAACTCCAAGTCATTGTGTTGTATCGCGAGGTCCTAACAAAACAATGATTGATGGATCAAAATAGTTGGGAGTTAAAAAAGAACTATAGCTGCCCATGTCTAAAACTATGACAACGATCTTGGAAAAACGTACGGAATGAAATATTAAGGGGACCGCCATTGTATCGCCAACCAGTACCATAGATCAACTGTATCGATCTACTATAGATACTTGTACACTACGAGTCCCGTACTATTTCCTGGTGAGAGGTGATCCAAAGGCTGGAGTCAACAAGAGTTGAACAGTAAAGTGGTACCGATAACTCAACAGAATAGAATAGCGTTGAAAAATTTGACAGAGGTAAAAATTTTTGAACGCTACTATACACTGCTATTACCGAAAGACTAAAATTCTTTTCAACCTAACCGAATGACGCGAAGACGAATAGGCCCTTTCAAGTAAAATTTATCGAACATCTCCTCCAGAAGATTTCAGGAATTTTTCCATCTCGAGCTGAGAGTTTCCCCAAATCCTTGAGACTGAGCTATCCCTGCAGATCTCTGAAGATAAAGAGAGACGGAGAGAAGTACCCTCACGAAATAGTTTTTCAAGCCATAACGTAGTAATGTCCTTTGCCGTAGAATGAAATGGGCAGATATCAAGAGAATTCACGCTGAATGATATTAGCGATTTGGGATGAATTTACCTAAAGCTACTTTTTTTTTTAGATCTCTACCGCGCCTATTGGTTATAAACAAATTATTTTTCTTTGATACTCGAGAGAAGTGATACTTTCAATGAATTACTTGACGAATGAATCGTAGCTCGAACCGAGTATCACTTGTTACTCCAATTGTTTATTGTTCGATTATTATTTGTGGGACAGCTGATTACGTTAAAGTATCATGAATCAATATTATGAATTGGATGTATTAACGTTTATTCAAATTATGACGGAAGTGGAGTTACTATTGTCAATACCTTTTTTTACGGATCTATTGATTATTCACGCTGTCTGATTGATGATGATTACTTTTTATTCAGGGTTAACGAGAGCAGTGAATCTTATTTATAAAGCAGAGTATCAGAGGTTATCCGAGTGCCGAAATATGTTAAAATGTAAAAATCTATCGATCAGTCTAATGGCAGTTGATAATGTAATATATATTCAGTAAATAAGACTTATTCAGATAGTGAATATCTTTGCGTGGGATTCAAGTAGAATGGAACAGTTAACTACTGACACACCTTTTACTGTGAGTGCAAAACAAATATAATTGTATGCCGTATAAAATGATTCTGTTATTGCGTTGTTGCTTTTGTTAGCTATTGCGATACGTAAAAATTAATAGAAGTTAATTGAACAGTGTAATTCAGATGGTCGGTACTGTATAACGATTTTGATAAGTTTTGATTAATTGGAATTACCATTAGAAAGAGTTAAAGCTATCGACTGATCTAGGGAATCGACAGTGATCGTCATTAAACGAACTGAAGCTTGTGAGCTTCCATTTTGCTAAACTATTCATTTGATATACGATATCTTTGATGACCGATGACTGCGATCATGTTCCAATATTAAAAAGCTTCTAGGAAAATGTGTTAGGTTAGATAGTTGAAATGGATTGATCTTCCTTAAAAATAGCCTGGTCTTATTGTGACTGAGAAATATGAAAGACGATATAGGCTATTTTCGAAAATTATCCTATCAGCTTGGACGATTGTGAGGATGAACTGATTAAAACAAAATATTGTCAATTTTCAAGATATTATGCCATATCTTTCGTAGTTGCATCACTAAGTTTCCCAATGGCATTTTTTTTTCAAGATCCAAGGGGTTAAAAGTCTTAAATATTGCGAAACACGTTACAGTTCGATTGTCAGGGTTTTCGATTGGCTGGTTCTATCCAGGTTTGCACAGGGGCGTGTAAATTATTGGTCATTGAAACCCCCACCATAAGAAAACCGGCTGACTCAACTATTCGCAGTACGTCGTCATGCAGTTCATTGGCCCACGTGACCAAATTTACTTATGCAGTTGGGATTAGATTTTTTAATTCAACGATTCCTATAAAATCACGGTACCGCACAGTGGTAGCATAAGCTTACTCACCTCCAAGCAGTAAACTACATCAATCCATTCAACATGTTCAAGCTGGTAAGACAATCATTAAATACTATTTAATACATCAACAACAACAAAACGAAATCGATCAGCTATCCAAAAACCATTATAAAATTTTCAAATTCTCAATACAGTATTCGGATTCGAGTTGTAAACTTATTAGAAATTCAAAACGTACCACTCATTCCTCAGCATCACGGCGTATAAAACAATCCGTAAAATTAGCCACGAAATCAAAATTCATCTGCTACAAAGATTCTTCTCGGATTAGTCACCCTCCGATCAAAGGAAATATTTGAAATACCAAAAATTTCGTCAAAGCATTCCATTCCATTAGAATAAACCGTACAATCGTGCCTTCACATTCACTTAAACGTTCTCCGAACTCGGGTTACAAAAGTCTGCGTAAAACCACTCAAGCATGTACATTGTTAGCCAACACCAAGCCCATAGTTTAAATGGCAATTTCTTAGCTTGTAAGTCGGTAAAACGGAATGCAGTTTGACATTTTTGAAAAAAAAAAAAGAAATCCTGCATGACGCATAAATTGCCCACGTGCTCCCTTGAACAATCACAAAGCTGCTACGCCATTGTTCAATCTCTCTTAATAAATAACAGTCGAAATACACAGAAAGAAATTTTTCCAAAACACTCGTTTCGTTCTCTAATCGTTTGTAAGATACTTAATGTTTCTTTTCAATGTGGTACAGGCTGTTCTCGCCGCCATTCTGGCTGTCGCTGTTGCTGCTCCTGGAGGTTTGACTGGTGTACCAATTAGATATGGACATGGACCAATCCTTGCTCCGTCCATAATCAGTGTTGCACCTGCACATGTTGCTGCACATGTTGTTGCTCAACCCGTTGCCCCCGTCGTCCATGTTGCTCCCATCATTACCAGAACCGTATTGGCCGGTCATGCTCCTCTTCTTGGACTTCATCATTAGGCAGTCTCGTATGGATAGAAAAAACTTGAGAGACCCCCCCTTACCCAGGAACGCGCACAACCTGTTTTGAATAAAGACAGACCAAAAAAAAAGTTTAACATCATTTCTCGTTAGAGAGACATCATCATGCGGCCATACGAACAACACTGTCTTTCGTATTTTACTTCTACTTTTGTATGTCATCGCAAAAATTGTCCCATTGAATCATCACACTGATCATCATTCTCCCTCTACCCCCCTTCAGTCGCACGGAATTTTAATAAAATTTTTATTGTAATTCGAGAAGTCTCATTGAGGTCTGATTCACCCTATCCTTCTTCTCTTTAATCTTTAATGATTAGTTAAATTAGTTTACATTTTTTAAGGATTTTGATTACGTATCAGCTTTGCGTGATCTGTGAATTCCTAATGCTTGATTATGAAAGGTTTCATCATTAGAGATTCCTAATCCAGACAGAGAACCGCGCCCAACTATCAGAATTGACTGATAGGTTTGACTGTTATTGATGAATAATGAGTTAATGCGTTTAGAATTATATGAGAGAACATTTTGCTTTTTTTGTATATCAAAGAGCATTCTACATTTGCAATTTAACGAATTCCTTTAGGATTTCACGAAAACTCAATTTTTCAAAAAAAAAGTTCTCGTTTACATATTTTTGTTCTCCCCTTTACAATCGCCATTACTCAGAGTTTTTCAAAGTGGCAGCATTAAACATCATCGTTAGTAACTTCCCTATTTTCTAATCTACCGACTCACCGAAAATAAAGTCAATTTCATCACGTCGACAAAAGCATTTTCATTTAGGCACGTAGGGGGAAAAAATATCTCTCAAAATTAAGCACAGTTAAAAAAGTTTATTTAAGATAAACGAGAACAAAGAGAAGCCATTTATAATGAAGTATATCAATCATCACGTAACTTCATTAATGGGGTAAAACTGGATAATACACAAGACCAGATGAATGTACCGGGTGTGGATAAAGTCCAGGATGAACTGGCGAGATCAACGGTGCAGAAACCACCTTAACCACTGGTTGTGGTGCCAAAAGTACAGTTTGCGGTGGTAGCACTGGTCCTAAGACCGTGGCAGGTGGTACAGGTGCAGGTGCAGCAGTGATAGCCACAATGGCAAAAGCAAGAAGGATCTACAAAAAAAAATAATATAATAAATACCAAAAAAACACTGATAATCAAGTAAACAGAAATTTCTAAAAACTTACCAGCTTATACATTATCGCTCTGCTGCTTCTTTCTCCTCTTTATTGCGAATCAAGAGAAGCACTCTTGGATACTGAACACTTCGCACGTGTACCCTTTTATACTTGTAGCTGAAAGCTTCTCGAGATTCATCATCATTTGCCCCACTAACTCCGAGAACCTTGAATACGTTAATGTATTACGCTCTTTGGCACAGCTTCTGCGACCTTGTCACATTACATTCGATAACGAGTTCGTTTGCATTAAGGTTGCTCTTGGTAGGCAACACTATAAAATCATTAAGCGCCATCCAAGAACAATGACTGATTTATCTCGCGCTCGTTTACCTGATTTATCATTAGATTCTTCGATTCCGACAGGAGTATAAAGATTAGCAGTTAATTATCCGATCGATTCAAGGTTTTGAGATTACTCTCGTAGTTTCTCGTTAGACAGATGAATCGTGTAACAGGAAGTGAATCAATGGAGATCTGGTTATTTAAAAAATGGCAATTGTCCTCGATAAATCGATCACTATTAATCGTATGCGTGTTGCTTTCAGTTCCATATAATTACACTACACTGTATATGCTTAGTACTCAGGCATTTTTAAATTCTCAAGAAGATAACAGTATAAATATTTATTTCAAGCGATTGACACTCCTAACAGAAGCGTGAGTGAAAATCTTATGGGAAATGCCAATTGATCAATGACATCGATCTTAAGGCGTGGCTGCATTCTATCTTCTATCACATAAATAAATAACATTTTGGTGCGCAGATTGCCCCTAGTTCTTTTTTTTCCCTTATCTAACAGTATTAACATCCAGTGTAAAAATAAAATTTGAGGAAATTAAATCCAATTTGTTATTCAATGGAAGAATCAATCAACTGCTAGTATACTTGAGGAAAATAAATTGAAGATTCTCAAGATAGAAGGATCACCCCAAAATGGCACTAAGCAGATTTAATGGCTGAGGGATCAGAATCCGTTTGAGGGTTTTGCAAATGTTTGAATTCAATTGTCACCGGTGTCGTAATTCGTTAAGTATTCAGCATAAATTTCAGAATACAATAATAGTCTGTCTGGTTAAGTGTATCTATACGCAGATTGTAACTTTCATTGAAATTCTCTGTAGCGACTTGTAAGACAATTATCTTCGGGATCCAATTCAATTTACTTCAGACTTTCGAACCGATCAATAATTTTCCTATTTTCCTTTTATCCAATAAGTCAAAAAGTTCAGATGGAACTTCAAACCCAATTGCATTTATAATCTATCGTATTTCAGACACCTATATGTACATTTTCTTATTACGTATTACGTCCTTCTTCGTAAATGCCGTGTACACCCCTTATATAAACGTTTGTGGGTGGGTGAGTGTATATCTATAGACACACAGTCCCCCACGGTAATTCCGCAACGGTTACACGTCGAACAATTTGTTCCTGGCGAAGTGGAATCAATAAACCGGACGCCATTGGACGAAGGACAATGGGTGTATCGCAAAAGATGTATAAAACCGGAAATGGAGAGAAAAAAAAGGGAAGAAAATGGAAAAAGGAAATGCTCAAACATTCCGTGAAGATATCCGATTCTTTGAAATTGAAACGAGGGTTTCAACGCATCGTGTTTTTCCAAAATTTCGACCCTCAAATGTTCAGTCGATTCTTCTCCTCCTTTACGTCTTTATGACTTCCTGCTTCTGTATTTGCACAGCATCCTCATTGCCCATCTTTTACTCTCAGAAAATATAGTCTGCTCGTTTTCCATGAATGTTTTCGTGCTTCTTCAGCAGGATCCCTCGTATCTCTATATATATACACACATATAATATTTACCTGAATTAAAAATTTAAAAAAAAAACGTTCTGCATTATCCTGGAGGTATGCAATCGAGTAAAGATATCTTTACGTACGTAAATATCTACATAATATAAAAAATAAAATGAAACGCAAACCAAGAAAGCAAATATGAAGCATAAGAGAGACCGTGTGACAGTATAACGTAACGTTCGCATGAAAGTAAACGGAAGTGACGTGGAGACGAAGTTGAACTTTGAAAAAGGAAAATAAAACCCGTATCAATTTCGCGGTCAAAGCTTTTAAACTATACTGTACTGTCTCGCGTACGGGTACGAGATATATTTTTACAATTCAATCGCACGAGAAACGTTCAATTACCTTTTGATCTACATGTAAGTTATAGGACCTATTCTTAGTTTGCGGTTAGTCAAGCATAACACGTGTGTCCCTTTCGAAAGCAGGAATGTACATTACTACATATGCCGGAGCGAGGGAGAAAAATAAAATAAGACATGTTAATACCCTAGCATATATAGAGCCAACATATTAAATACAATAATTACACGCTCCATACGACACGCATAACAAATAACGTGATCGTAAAACCATAGAGAAAAATTATATAAAATTATATAAAACGATGCGCCGAATATTTCATCATTTAAATAAATTCTCACACGTCACTCATGCATAAGACAAATAATTAAGCAATAATTGGCGGGAGTATTTTCTATTTTTACGTAACCTCCTTCTAATAATAATAACAAATTGTGCACATATAAATTATTTTAATTACTCTCTGATCCAATTCGCAGGTTCCTGGCAATCTGGTGGCCGCTCAAGTGTCAAATAACAAAGCGACGAGCAAGAATAATGATCGTGGCAATCTGGTTCGCCGCCCTGACGATAACTTCACCCTGGTTGCTGTACTTCGAGCTGGTGCCGATCTACGCCGACGAACCGGACCTGAAACTGTGTTTAGAAAAATGGCCGCGTCACGAGGACGAGACCCTGTTCTTCCTAATTGGAAATTTAATGCTCTGTTACGTCTTACCGATGATATTGATCTCCCTCTGCTACATCCTGATATGGATCAAAGTATGGCGACGTCACATTCCAACGGATACGAAGGACGCGCAGATGGAGAGGATACAGCAGAAGTCAAAGGTCAAGGTCGTGAAGATGCTCGTGGTCGTTGTCATACTGTTCGTCCTCTCGTGGCTGCCGCTCTACATTATTTTCGCGAGGATCAAATTGGGCGGCAGAGCGCCCGATTGGGAGGAGGACATTCTGCAGATAGCGACGCCGATAGCCCAGTGGCTCGGTTCGAGTAACTCCTCGATCAATCCGATACTCTATGCTTTCTTCAATAAAAAATATCGACGCGGCTTTATGGCCATTCTCAAGAGCGGAAGATGCTGCGGAAAGTTGCGCTACTACGAAACGGTCGCCATGATGTCATCTTCCACCAGCATGAGAAAGTCCTCGTATTACGTGAATAATAATAACTCCTCGACAAGGAGGGCCTGTCACGGTCCACCGATACATCAGGACAGCAACGTATCTTATATATTTAATCATACTGGCGTCTAAGAGCTTATCTGATAATATTCCAGGAATCAAGTAAGAGCAGATAAGAGCAGTGCGCCTCTTTATAGCGGGTCGAAAATACCCCTGACGGGTTTCAGAGCCGCTCCGAGAGATTGTGGGTCACGTATGATCGTTCGATTGTTGCTCGGATCGGAAGTCATTACCATGATTTTGATTATAATGATTGATCAAAGGAAGTACCTATATATTATATGAATTTATAGGGAATTCATGATTTTCATGCATTTCAATAATGATGACGTTGATGACGTTGATGATGATGATCACTGCGCTCATTGGGAACGCATTGGAGTCATCGTGAAAAACGAATGGACAGTTGACTTGGGGATCTTAATTAATAGGATCCTTTTACTTAGTAATTAATTATACACACACTCACTGACATATACGCGTATGTATACACGGACACGTTAATTATTCTTGCTAAGGTTTAATGACCTTTTACTATTGTACTATATCGTTCGTTACGCACATAACGTACAAATGACTCCGAAGTATAACAATGACGTGCTCGTGATAGCAGAGAGTGGATAACATTTTTTTTTTTTGAGCAAATTATTGTTCTGTATTAATTGATCGTGGAAGTTAATCGCTCGATGATTTTACTAGTCAACAGTTTCGACGCTTCGATGACACGGGCTGTCAGAACGCGAGATTTCGGAGATACGATTGGGCGAGAGTTAGGGAGTCAGGATGTATGTGTTTATTTTTTGTCTGTGTGCGAGAGAGAGAGAGAGAAAAATTTGTAAATGATTGAACGAAAGAGTGAACAGTTATATGTAATTGCATTTGTAAGAAAAATAATATTAAAAAAAAAGCATTATATCATGCGGATAAATTACAATGCGATCCAAGTAGATATACGTAATATAGTAATTAATTGATAATCAGGATGAGCATTCGATGAAATACTCCTAGGACTATCAAAGGATTTATTTTCAGATGAACTTACCGTCCGATCGGGGGGTACGGTTTGTTTTAATATGTAATCCAATTTTCGTTATTATTTAATTCACGAGATTACGTTTCGTTTACGCGTCTAATGTTTATAATATTTTATCGATACACTTCGGCGGCGTCACTACCTCTACGAATACTAATATGCTAATTTCTATCAATCGTGGCTAAGGATTAGAATATTTTCATACCGAGAGCATGTGAACGCGTCACTCGCATTTCCTGTACAGTATCGTAATGATAACAGGAGCGTTAATATTATTACTTAAGAGTAACGATGATTACCGTGGATTATAGGTAATCGTAAGAAATATTTAAAAAGCCCTAAATTCGATACTGAAAAGCATAATGAAAAAATTATTACCTACGCACTCTGAGCATTAAGCTTGAATTATAATTTTAATGACTATCGTTAATTAGAAGGATGTTCCACGTCTATCTGTTACAGCTGTACGAATTGTTATTGTTAATTATACGTATATCGTTTAATGATTCAGGACAATAATTGTTCTCGTACGACTTTAGTCTAACGTACGTCGATGATGAAGTTTCTTTTTTTTTTTCGAGGTTTAACCAAAAACCTAAATTATGCATCGTACGACCTTGACCAACGTCTTTCCGGATTCTTGGCTGAAAAGCATCAAAGTCGAACCTTTTCAGTTGAAATAAATTCAAAGCCATTGTCAGAAATTTTTTATTCCTTGTCTCTCGCACTCATTAGCATTTAAAAAGCGGTGACCCTCGATGCCTCGCAATTGCGAAGGGCAAATTTTTTTTTGCGACAATTCCAGATCTGCTCTCCGCATTTATCACGGTTTTCCGAGTGCAAGGAATTCCCATTGTCGAAAAGAGACACCGTCGTCTGTCCGGATAAAAGTAATTGAAATATTTTTCAAGCTCTCGCGATAGACGCGAAAATCGTCATTCGAATTGACACCAAGAAGATCATTGCAATTCTCGCATCTTCGCAGTGCGATTTTAATTAGATACGGATTGGAACGTGCATTAAAAAATCGATGAAAAAAGACATTTTTTGCTGATGCTCCAGCGAGTCGTCATTGTGATGAAGAATTTTTTTTTAAACACAACGCGTAAATATAACCGTGTTACACTTGTTGCAAAAATGCAGAATTCTTTGACTTCTCGTAGCATAACAGAGATTTGGTAAAAAGGTACTCGTGATGAGATAATTATTTTCCTAAAGCTTTTATACAAGGAACGAATATGAATAATATAACAATGAGATACATATATATACATACATACATTATACGTCATAGGTGCAAAAAAAATATATTGTAACTGTATTCATCGTAAAATACGAATTTACTATAAATTTCGTTACAGTCGACGATACTGCGTGCGAGTGGGCTAAACGGGGGGGGGGTATGAAATTAAGAGATAATTTCGAAAAAATATCCAATATATATCCGTGCGTAGCAAATGCTTATCTATTGGTTATCATATACGCTACATTTGAATGTGATTGTTAGTTAAATTTTTTTACCATTATTGGCTTCTGCGCATTTATACCTACGAAAAGTTGATTAGGGTAAGAATAACGTAATTGTTACGATATTAATGGCGACTTTGTTTACGTAACGCTTGAAAATTTTGTTTCTTACTGTCAGTAAACTGCCAGCGCCGCGCGCGCTAAACGCCACTGTTAACGATATTAATAATAATTAAGAATTTCCTTTAGAAACCAAGATGGCTGAAGTGCGTGCGGCGTATTTGAATAGAGCGTGCTGTAGAAATTTTGGCAAACGAAAAAATCGCGTAATTACGTATATACGTGTCGTAGGAAACGATCAAAGCGTGTAATGACAAATATTAATGAAAATTCTCAGACGCGTCAGCTAATCCTTGTCAGTGTTAGTAAAACCTTAAGGCGCTTCTAAGAACCGTACGATAAATAAATATCGCGAGCTATTTGGCCGGTTAAATATTTTATATCGCTGTCCAAGCCGATCGATTAGCAAAAATCATTGTGCAAAAAAATCTGTACACTCGCAATATATCCGAATACTTTATTCCGCTTAAATATATTCTATGACTGACTGAAACACAATACGATATTACGACTATCAACATCGAAAGATCAACGTCCAATGATTTTTTCATTTTTACACGCGATAAAACGACGAAATCTAATATCCACGACTCGCTCCCAAATGTATTAACTTTATACTGTCTCTATTATTTAAACAAATGCTAAACTCTTTCACTTGTAATTTTAATGTGGCGCAATAATTAGATAATACATTTCAGGATATTCGCGAAACGACAAAGAAGGAGAAAAAAATTGCTGCGCGAATACAGAGGTCTTCGGAGTCACGTAAACGAATGATTTTCGCTACCAACAACTGATCTTCGTCGATGACGAATTATCAGACGCAATATTTGAAAAATGAACAAAAATAAAATCAAGAATATCGTCATCGTCGTGTTAAAAATATATGCTGTGTATATTAACGTAAACGTACCTCGATCTAATTATTGTCAAGACTACGATGATCTCTTCAATGATAACTCTATTATAAAACCTAATTACCGCTTTGCTATACGTTACTAGTCCGCGTAGTACAAGTTTCGAGTAATCAACAACACAGAGCACGTGCGTTTAATTGTCCAAGATTACGTGTAAAGATATACAGTTAACACAAGAATAACGATAAAAAACGTAAGTTAGTATACAGACAGGTTAAAAAAATAAAGCACCCCCGATTTCGTTAAAACAAAAGCAATCGCATAAAAGAAAAAAAAAACGCAACGACTGATAACAAACAGTCGTAATCGTAATCCGTCTAATATTGAATTATCATTCGCTTTTGAGTACAGAAACAAATTCCGACCTGTTGGATCATCATTGACGAATAATGTAATTCGTCGTAATTAATTTACTCGATTAATTCTAATTATCAGTAATCGTACTGCATATTACGAATGCAACGTACGAGCATTACTCCATAGGCGAGCTCTGCGAAGCGTATCAGATAAGACGAAAATGATTAAGTTGAAATTTCATCACTTGCCTTCTCGCACGCTCCGGCACAAATTGTGTCTTTGTGTAAAACTTTGATACCCGTACCTACCGCAACATGAAAGGATATTATACGAAGCCGAACAAAACTTTGGCCTTACCGCCCCCCACTACTGCTAGTACTTCGCGAAGTAGCTACGTGCGGCATTGATAACGTTATAAAACTATATTTTTTAACAGTGTATAACACAATCCCATAATTGATATTGTTTAAGTATGATAAGACGATAACAGTCGAAGCGATCGCAACTTAAACGGCAATACCGATAGAAAGTGAATGGATGTTAACGTGAGTTTTGCATCCGGTGTGAAGTCATTGATAAAATTTTTGTTTCGACTTTTTTTTTTAATACTACAATAAAATTCGTCGAAACGAATGAATGCAAATTTCGAAAAAATCTCTAAATAGCGCTGAACATATCGTTTACAAGGATTGCGTGTAACGTGTTAAAGTATTCGTTTCTTTGAGAGTTCCTCGAAAAAAAAACCAAAAAAATTGATTACACTTAACGATCGCGTACCTAAAAACGCGACTCGCATAATAAGTCATGCAATTTCGAATGATTCCGAAATACCTCTCCCTAGTTACGTAGTTTATGGCAATTTTTATAAATCCAATTGATCCCTAATCGGTTGAGGTACGATTTGCGATCAACCTTATTCTCGACAATCGATCCTTATCGATTAAGGATCAATGTACGAAAGAGCATCGAAATTGTCCGTCGTCGTACGGATAAAATGGATTGTCTTCGTTACGTGACGATGATTCTAATGACGGAGGAGCTTCGATATATTTCACTGATTTACGTGATTCTCAGTCGCTAATTATAATTTCGCAAATTACGTGACATTTTATACGATATAATTCGTAATTCGATGATTCGTCGAATTATATATATTTGTGTCCATATACTCGTGCGTAGGCTAAATATATACTTATATATAGGTATTATATTCATTTTTTTTACTTCAGTTACGTGTGTACGCGTTATATGGATAGACGACGTTATATCCGAATAACAATGAAATAATAGAAACATATTAGGTAAGGAAGTATATATATATACATATATATATCTATTTGAAGAAAAAAAAAAGGAAAATGTTGATTATAAATATTTATTACACACCGAACGTATGTATATGTACCACCTGTATTGATATCGCTAAACCCAACCTACCTTACCTACTATCATAGATTAACGTTTAAGACGACATAAGTGTATGTCCATATGCAAACTATTGAATAGTTTTAATTGAGATTGACATTAAGAATAACTCGACGATTAATAGGATTGTTCAACGTCGCAAATTTGTTGATTGAAGGAATGCATATGTTGAATTAGTTTACCATAGCTTATATCATTATGATTATTATTATTATTATTATTATTATCATCATCATCATTACTCAATTCATTATTGATCCGACCAGGATCGAATAAATTTGTGACGTTGAATTAATCTATTGCAAAGCAAATTAGATATAAATTGTATGTATTTTCTCAATAAAATACCTTCACTACCGATCCTTTTGTTATTGTTTTGTTTTCTTCTGTCATTCCTGTTATTGCTTGTGTTATTGGTTACGCAAATTTTAGCCGCCACGAATGTATCCACTTACGATCGAATTACGCTGATCGGTGAAGGTAAGTTGTAATGCATAATTTTGATAAAATAATTCATACAACGAATACGTAAATATTTACCATTGAAGAAAGGATAATATCGCACAGGAAATTATGAGTAATTAAGTCATACCGTGCCTAAATTATTCATAATTATTGTCATACGTATTATATTGAATTAATAAGGTTTAGGAGCTATAGGACCCTGGCTGAAATATACGTTGCCATTAGGCTTCGTATTAATCCAGCCTCGCGTTTCTATTTTTACGTAAAAGTAAAAAAAATACGTGCTTGGTGGGGACTGAGAGGGCGAAACAAGTAGAATTAATGTATCGCGTTATTTACGACGTAAATATAAATTTGCATCTGCAGAAGAGGAACAATTACGAAATACACGTGGTTGCGTAATACGTACGAAATATATTATTACCTGTTTCTCAATTAACTTCACCGATACACTTCTCTCCGAGTGCGAGTAAATCTCGAAAATATATTTGCATTCTATTTATGAGTATTTTTGCAAATATTTCTTATCACTGTAATCGAACGTCGAATATTTCAAGCGACGTCAACGTTCAGCTTCATTCGTTAGCAGAAGACTGTACTTCAGCCAACCTATGTGGTTTTTCGCAAACTGAAGAAAATACCGGACTGATGACTATTTCATAAATCCATATAGTGAACCCCCTAATCTCATAAAGCCAATGAGATTTCAATATAGGATGTTTGAATATATATGAAATAACATGGTTAGATCAAAGAAGTGTCACGTATGACGAGTCGGACGTACATATTACGCAACATTAGCATAATCGTTACGTATAGCTAGGGTATGATTTTCTGCTATTAGAAGAAAAAAAGAAGTTCGTATATCCAAGAAGAGCACGTCATTCGATTTAATATCTTTTGATTTAATATCTTTTGGTCATCCTGCCAAGTGGTGTCGTGAAGTTATAGTGATATATAATCGCATAAATTTACAGTGATAAGATTGTGTTAATCGTGCAATGATTTCGGAGGGATAAAATATATTTTATTTTATTCAACCCAATGCATACGAGTACGTGAATACGTTTATTAAATTTTTCAAATTCTTTGTGCAAGATGCTACGTCTATTGTCACGAAATTAATGACTGATTAACTATCTGGAGTCTTATTTTTATTTAATTAGCTAAGGCCTTAAGCGAATTGATTTGAATATATCGAAAATCGAATGAAACCGAAATTTCTATACCATCCGCAATTTCTATACCATTCGCAATTGCTGCCAATTGTCGCGGCCATTAGGTTGAAGGATTATATATTATAATATGGAGGACGATTATATATCGATTAAAATAATAAGACTGTGTATGAAACTCATTGGTATGTGGCATACGGAAAATCCACGTGAGGAATATATATATATCGCTCTTATTATATACATCTCAATAACTTGTATAATAGCCGGTATAGTAACGGGTCTGGATTTTTATTATTCATTAGGAAGTTTACAAGTAAGAACTGTGGATGCTTTGTTTATTTTCTTTTTTCAATAATTTTTCGACGTATTCGATATTAAAAAGAATTCGATATTACATTGACTGCAGGCAATTTCCAACGCTACGCCATGCGCGGAAACAACTGGTTTGGCATTGGGATCTATGATGATTTTGACGAGAAATCGGCGAAAATTAATTCAACTGGGAAAGTATATGAATGAAAATTTATGGAGACCTGGAAAAAATCCAGCTGCTCCCGACGTTCTAGACAAATGCAACAGACGCGCTTTGTGGACAATAGCAACATTTATTTCTGTCGTTCAATTGATGGTTCTCCATTACGTTAGTGGACCCATTTTCGGTCAGTGTAATCCAAGGTAGTACGAAAAACTTTTGGAAATTTTCGAGACCCAGTCAGAAATACTCGTTTATCGTGTACGGTATCAATAACAAAAATTTCAATAATACGTATTCATTTGGATATATTAATTCAGTGAAATATTTAATTACACTTTAGATATGATGCACGAAAATGTAACTGAAAAGACATTGCCATTTAAGTTATGGATTCCTCACGAAATAATTCCGTATACTAGAACACCATATTACGAGATAGTTTACACAGTGCAGGTACCTTATTATTTATATAGTTATAAAAAAATTAATCAATCACTGTGATTGTCCCATGGAATTGTTTTGGTAGAGTTTGGCAACAGTGAGCGTGGGACTGGTAACCGCATCGGTAGGAATGTTTTTTTGTACAACAAACATATACGCAGCTGGACAATTGGAGATTTTGCAAATAAATTTAGAAAAACTGTGCGAAATAGATTCCGAGAAATCCGCAATGGACGTTAACGACGAAATAGCCTTGACGTGTAAAATTTACGAAAGATTAAAGGAATACATAAAACGTCATCTCATGTTAATTTCCGTTATTGAACAAATGGAGGATATATATTGTTACATAATGCTGGCGCAAGCTTTAACCTCGACTTTGCTCATATGTTTAACAGGTTTTCAATTGGTTCTGGTACGTATCGATCCATCGATAATAATAACGATAACGCAGAGCGTAATTTTTCAAGATATTAAACAATTACTTTGAACTTCGTCCCAATCAATTTGTGATAACAGCACCCGAACGATTACACAAATACAATTACCTGCTGCTGTCCACTGAATTTCTTTATTTCTGAAACTTCAAAATAATTAATCTTCCACATGGGAGTAAGGTAAGTTTGATGCAATCCGATTGATTAATATTACCGTTACAATTCACAGGTCACAGACATGACTACTCACAGACGGCTGCTATGTTGCGAATATTTGATCACGATTACTTTCCAATTCTTCTTGTTCTCCTGGCTCTGTAATCAAGTCATCACGCAAAGTCTGAAAGTGGCAGACGGCGCGTACGGTGCAAATTGGCATTCGATTCCTTACGCTGGCAAAGGAAAAGACATAAGAGATGGATTAACGTTGATTATGTTAAGATCCCACAGAGCGTGCAGTCTCAGCGTGGGAAAATTCTGTCCATTGTCACTGGACACATTTGTATCGGTAATATTGATTAAAAAAAGAATACAAAAATCTTAATAAAGCCAATACTGTTAAATTTTCAGGTCATGAGCACAGCAATGTCCTACTTTACTGTACTGCGTCAAATGAGCGAAGAGGAAGATTAATTAATTAATTAATTGAACAATGAAGATTCTGCATACCACCTACTTATATCACCATACACTATAATAATAGATTATAACGACGATAATACAGATATACTGTATAAACACTGATATACACTTACAGCAAATATATCTGATTTATTATATAATATTCTCAATATATTTCATTTATACTTGATACACAGCGTTATCACGATTGATATAACTTCCAGTAGTGTAAGTCACACCAGTCACAAGTACACTGCCTGATTGTTAAATATTTCTGAATTACGTAAGAGGCAACACTTCACTGCTAGTTGAAAATGACGGAAAATGACTGTAATGCGTCAGGCGAAAACTGTCCTGACCCTCTAGAAAATTCTGATATCCACAGGAACATCAATTGATTAGAGGAGTTGTCAAGTTTGATGCGCCATACGTGTCATTACGGTACCATTAATGTAATCGTCCGCGACGACAGGACACGGA
>JARQST010000653.1:555309-570042 GCA_030142225.1 Pachycephus smyrnensis
CGTTATATTTTATTACTACAGCCAATACGAACACCGAACGACAAGAAAATTCCGAGAAAATAAAGAAAAATGCATAAATTATTTCTCGCCCGTCCCGTAATACTTATTACTGATTAATCATTTAGACGCAAATGAAACGAGCTGATAAATTTAAAGTGAGAAAGAATCGAAGGATCAGAATTGACGATTTTCACGATGCACGATTTTCCCTCCCGACATTTCAAGACCTCGTGTTGCCACGGTGTTGCTAAGGAACGAAATTATTGTAATATATAAAAAAAAGTAATAACAAAGACATGTGGAGTGAATCATATCAGATTCATATAGGAAGCGTATTCTTAGACAGTCTAACAACAGATTGCAATGACTACATAAATCACGAACGCAAGTTAGAATGATCACAGAATTGCAGTAGTGCAAATAACAGGGAGATGGATAAAAGTACAGCGGGGAGCTGTCATAATTTATTTATACAGCCAGTAACATTTCGTATTGACTGACACAGTCGTATCACAGTCGTGGAAGATGGCGACGCTGGTGGAAAGTTACGTGTCGACCAAATTCACAAATTTGTTAATGTTACTGATCGGTATGAAAATACCAAAAAATTTTCGGCAACGTATAATGTATAATTCTATATTAATTTGTCAGACATCTGCTATCATCGTGGCGGTGATTGTGCAAGGAACGGATTTGTGTTACTCGTGGGGTGATTTATACGTATGCACGTTAATTGGCATTAATTCTTTGCTGGCTCTAAGGGTTTTTCCCACCTTTGATTTAGGTGCAGCTGACGTGGACTGATGGTACGAGAGGGTGAAGTGAAGCTGCTCCACTGGAGTATAGTTAGGCACGTTGGGTGTTAATGTCCAAAAAAGTGGAGGACCCAAGGACGTATTAGACTACAAAGAGCCTAAGATACCAGCAGAGGATTAAACAAATTACGTATATCGTTTTAAAAAATGAAAATACTATTTTTTCAATGATACATAGACACTTTAACCCTCTGCTGGTCATAAAGCTCCAGGAGTCTCGATGAGAGTTGCATTAGGTTGCAGCTAGTGATGAAGAGCTTTGTAACAGCATCTTTAACTCTTAGTATAATGTAGTGGATCCTTTGAGTCCTCCGCTCAGTTGACATTCTCTTTCAAGGTCGTTGACTATATCCCAGTTAAGAAGTGTAACTTCAACATCTCGTAAACCCAATCCACGTCGGCTCCGTCTAAACCATAGGCGGAAAAAGCCTTATAACTTGCAGAGGATTAATATAATGAAATTTTTGTGATCCATTCGTATTTTGAAAAAATGCACCTTCCTCTTGTAGGCTGTATCTTATAACGCACCGTGCGTAACGTTCGTGGTGCTTGAATTTTTCAAAATATGCATATTTATATACAAACGCAGGGAGTTGTTCGAACTGATGCAATTCGGCGAGGAGAAATTTTGGAAGATGAACTATCGTTCGACTGAAGCGAAAGTACTTGATGAATGTAATAAGAGAAGTATAATAGGGATGGTCGCGTTATGTATATTAGGACATACTGTTACCTGTCACTATTTGATAGGACCAGTTCTTGGTGAGTTTCCAATATCTTTCAATAACTTAAAAAAAAAAGTGACGTGCTTCGTAGTTTAATTACCTTGACTTGCACTGTGAATCATTCTTCAAGAAAGTGTCACTGCACGTTTCTTAACAATCCAACTTTCCCGTTACCATTTATCATAGATCGTAAGGCATTGAATACTGATGAGAGGCTGTTACCCTATCGAATATGGTGGGATTGGCCAATCACAGAATCACCGTATTACGAACTGATATATTTAATCGAGGTAAATTGACATCTAACGAAGTATCATACCTCTGTGAAAAACGTATGTGCCTGTATCATGCGCTCAATGATTTATCAGTCAGTGATGGAATTAATGCTTCTCAGATAATTGGAACTGTCAGCGTAGTTAGCACAAGCGTGTCACTTTCGATGTTCCTGTATCACACAAATATATTTGCTGGCGGCCTATTTCAAATTCTACAATCCAAAATAGAGGCCATATGTGACACAGACGCAGAAAGTTCAAATGAAAAATTATCAAAAGACAACGATATCGGTACGATGAACCATGAAAAGCTTAAAGATTGCGTCAGAATGCATCAATTAATAATCACGTACCTTGACAAAATGGAAAACATGTACTCGTACGTCTTACTAATGATTGTCGTATGTACGATCCTGATACTCTGTTTTTGTGGATTTCAAAGTATTTTGGTAAATATCACAATTAATTATAACGAAAGATCCTCCAAAAAAATTGCCACATTCTTCTCGTATTCTCGACGCCTCCCCAAAAGAATGAAAGTCAAAAATCCGTGAAAAATTCCATTTTTCATTGCACTTATACGTGATAAAATTTATTATCGCACAGGGTACGCAAGGCGCCAGCCTTCATCGTCAGTTTCTCAGTGTGGAGTGTTCGCTTGCTTACACAACAGAGTTCGCTCAATTTTGTTTCTCCTGCAATCAAATAATCGAGGCCAGTACCAGCGTAGGAGAAGCTACGTATCGCAGCAAATGGTACAACCTGACGGACGATAAGAATGGCAGAGCTATAAGACAAGGGCTGCTAATAACGGCAATAAGATCACGTCAGCCCTGCATTTTGACTGTTGGCAAATTCTGTCCTATGTCTCTGCAAATGTTCAGTTCCGTAAGAGAATTTCTCTATGCAAAAAAATATTTTATGCTCTTAACCCCTTAGCTGGCAGAGCACGCGTATACGGGGTTCAGGGTAAGGGGCTCCTCCCCTAAGTGAATTTCGATCTACCAGCTAAGGGGTTGATATACATAGATATTTATACACGTTTATACAGTTTGAATTAATAATCTATAACACACATAAATATATATATATTTCCAGGTATTAAGTACAGCGCTATCATACATCACTGTATTACGTAGTGTGAATGAAAGTGACTAATTAATCACGAGAAACCTTAATGAATGTAACGATTCATAATAAAGCAAACATTCAATGTTAAACAATACATGAATTCATTCTGTGCAGCCTAAAAACTTATTAGGTTTGATAGCAAATGGCAGAGAATTTATAATGACGAAAGAATCGTTCGAATTCTAAGCACAGAATTCTGTCGATATTGATGCTTCCGAAGCCGCCATTATCTTTGATTATGGGGATCATTACGTTTCTTACTGGCGGGTGCAGTACAGCAGTTGCAAAATTACAGTCAATATGTCGAGTTTTGTGGCGAGACACGTGATTACCATTAATTTCTATAACGTCGAATTCATTTTATGACGCGATCGTATACTCGTCGATATTTCTAGTGATGGCTAAACCTATTGCACTGTGCCAGTACTTTTGCCCAGCACTGTATGTCATCTAATCACAATTTTCTAACAATTTTATCAGTAACTTCAAACTAGTTATCACTGCATCCTTTTTCAGGTAATGCACAACGCTTTCGTATATTACCGTCTTACGTGAAGTAAGTGAAAGAAATTAATAGACAGAAGAATACTTCATTTGGCTTCAATATCAGTCATTAAATGCTACAAAGTTTTATATCTTTTTTATAGCAATTCTGATATTGTAAGATCAGCGAAGCACCCAGCCTAAGAATTACAAGAGTTTACATTATATTTCCCACGGGCACTGATAATAAATACATTTTCTATTCACAGTACTTCAAAGTTTATCATAATCAGTATCTGGCGGCTACTCACCATTTTAGATCCGCATGACTGAATATATAGCAAATAGATGTCACAAATATACTAGCACTTCACAAATACTTCAGCATTGCCACAGCTGTCATGCCAGGCAGAAATATAATTTATAGGATGGTTAACCCGAGAATGGTCGCGCGATTTTATTTCTCCATTTAAAAAGCATTGAGTTGGGGTGTCTAGGACGCCCCACGCGACCACTCCCGGATTAACAAAAAACTATCATAAATCGCGCACGTCAATATTCTTTAGAAACACAACAATTATTTAGACATCACAATCACAGCAAAGAAAACTAAAACGACCAAGGCATTCTCTGAGTAAGGAAATTTTTAAAAGAAACACGCACTGCGTCACTTCACAATTTTACCCGGTCCCAGCGCCATATTGCTTTAGATACAAGTTTCAATATATGCAAGTAGTTTATTGATGTTTAACGAAAAACTATCATAAAACCGCGCACGCTGATATCATTTACAGGCACAACAATCACGGTAAAGAAACCTAAAACGACTAAAGCATTCTCTGCATGGGGAAATTTTTAAAAGAAACACGCACAGCGTCTCTTCACGATTTTACCCGGTCCCAGCGCCATGTTGCTTTAGCTACAAGTTTCAATATATGCCAATAGTTTATTGATGTTTAACGGAAAACTATCGTAAAACCGCGCACACCGATATTATTTACAAGCCCAACAATTATTTAGGTACAACAATCACGGTAAAGGAAACTGAAGCGACCAAGGCATTCTCCGCATAAGAAAATTTTTAAGAGAAACACGCACCGCGTCTCTTCATCCTTTTACGCGGTCCCAGCGCCATGTTGCTTTAGCTACAAGTTTGAATACACGCCAGTAGGTGGCTCCACTGTTGGTATCGTTGCTAGTGACGTAGCGAACAAATTTGTATTACCAGTAATAGCGTAATGTCGGGAAACAAATTCGGGTTTATTCATAAAATAAATGTCGGGAAACTAGAGATTGTATACGATTCGCAATTAAACTCCTTATCTCCAAAGCCAGCTCACTTTCCTGTTGACAAGAAAACTGTTTACAAGAATCCTAAGGATTGCAGCAAACAGCATCAGTTACTTACGGTATGTAGGTCAACGGGAAGGTCTTTTCTACTATATATTTCTAACATATGTTTTGTATATAGGTAGTCACGATTCTCTACTTGCCTGGATTTCAAAGCGTTTTGGTAAGTCTCATCATTATCATACACTTACAAATTATCACTTCCATGAATATTCACTTCAGCATTGCTTGAAATTACTATATGGCAATATCTAAATTGCTAATTATTAATAGTAAAGGGTAGTCCATAACAATCTGTGCCTATCATCAGACTGATCTTAATTCCAATAGTTTTCCACCCCTTCCGGTTCCTTCATAAAAAAATAAAGCAATGTCTTTATAATGCGTCCAAACGCTGTATTTTTACATAAACTATTACTACCTACAAAATGCGTTAACAGCATGCGTTATTATTGTTCGTAAAGAAATTTTGAAAAAAAAAAACAAATGCGATAATGACCAAGCAGTGAGACAAGGATTGATCGTAACAATAAAAATTGACCTCGATACTCACCGATGAAAATTGCACGCTGTCACTTTTTAAATTTCACGTTTAACATTCGCGATCCTACAGTTTCCAGTTTATTAGGTGAACATCGAAATTTTCGAAGAGAACGTCAAAGCCGTTTACTCTAAAAGTATCATATACAATTTACCTGACGCTACGTGCTAAGGAATAATGACTGTACTGACTCCACCTTTGACGTCTTCATTAATATTATAAACGTACTCTTACGTAGCATCTGACAAACCCATTAGATTGATCGTTTAATTGCGTATACGATAGAAAGAGTACAATGATGATGAAAGAATCGTTTATGGTCAAAGCAAATAATTCTATTGATGTTGATAGTCCTGGAAACACCTGTGTCCTACTACCGGAGTGATTACGTTCCTTGCTCTCTGGTACAGTGGAGCCAGTCGCACTATCAGAGAGGGTAAAGATGCCAAGTCTCGTGGAGGGTTACATATCGACGAAGATATCGCGATTTTTAATGACGTATGTCGGCATGAGATACGGAAACAGTAAGCGCGAACAATCGTTAATAAACGGTTTATTAGCTTATATGATAGTGACGATTCTTATCGCAGTATTCGTGGAGGGTTCGGATTTAATTTATTCGCGAAACGATCTTCACGTAAGTAATAATAACGGTGTTAATTGATTATTAATTATCCGAGAGAAATGAATTCTCAAAACTAGTCTATTCGTTGGCCAATATTTTTTTTCTTATGCAATCGTAGGCCATCACTTACAATGCACCGTGCTCGTTGTCCGTGTTACTCGATTTTACCAAATTAATGATATTCATATACAAGCGTCGTGAACTCTTTGAACTCAATAGATTTGCCGATAATGCATTTTGGAAAAGGGATTACGAGGAAGCCGATAAGAAAATACTTGATCAGTGTAATATTACGAGTGCTCTTGGAATGACAGCATTTTGTTCGATAACGTCAATGGTTGCAATTCATTATTTGGTTGGACCTTACATTGGTAAGTTAACAATCATTTGCCTTGGCATGGAAATTTTAAACAATTATATATACTATGATCATTTGACTCAACTAGTATTGAACGTTTTTTCAGTATAATTATATATTTTTAGTATTTAATTAAATGCATCCTTCAACACTATGCGTAAATAACAATATACTTCTGTAATTTAGATGCCCTGGGTACAAATTCTACTGAGAAAGTATTACCATTTCGTGTAGTATACGACTGGCCAGTCACAGAAACGCCATATTACGAAATAATGTATACTATTGAGGTAAAGAGAAGATGAATAATAATAATAATAATTTTGTAGGCATTTTTCTACGATACTGACTCGTGCGAAAGTTCTGTTAATTGAATATTGTTCCTTAGTTGCTAAGATGCTAATTATATTATTATTATTCGTCAGGTTGTCGTTTCCGTGAATATTGCCATTTGCGCCGTAACATTCGCCTCGTACCTATTCAATACGAATGTGTTTGTCACCGGGCAATTTCAAATCTTGCAACGAAGATTAGAGATAATATGCGACGTGCAATTGAAAACTTCACATATAAAATCATCCTCCTCCGCGAACTGTGATAAGCCTGTCTATGAAAAACTTAAGGATTGCAGTAAACAGCATCAGTTACTCATTTGGTACTTAGGCCAACTGGAAGATCTATTCTGCTACATATTGTTGGTATACGTCTTATGCATTGTCATGATTCTCTGCTTCTCCGGTTTTCAATTAGTTTTGGTAAGTATGATTATCATTGTAATGACTCATTACTAATGAGTTATCACTAAAAATTCAATTTTTCAACTGATCTCGTAATAACAATATATAAACTCGAAAACATTAATCTTCGAGAAAAATGAACTAGAATCAATCGAATCGAAAATGAACCGTTATCAATCTGTTACATGTTTATGCATTTGGTCTTGCAAAAAATGTCAAAAATGACGTTAATATATGCAAATACTAATGCGCCATCTACCTTCGGCATTTCAGTATTCTAATCGATATCAATCTAATTGAATTACTAATCAACCAAAAGATACAATCGCATACGTGCGCATAATCGCATGCAGCCTCTTTTTTTGTAATGACGGATTAATAATAATATATTTCATAGAATTATGCCTGATGAAGTATTTTATTAACACACAGGGTACGCAAGAATCTAGTTTCCATCGTCAGATACTTAGCGTAGAATATTTATTTGCATGCACCGTGCAACTTGTTCTCTTCGCTTTTTCGTGCAATGAAATCATGGAAGCCAGTGCGGCAATTGGAGAAGCAGCATATCGATGCAAATGGTACAATTTACCATGGGACGAAAATGGCCGAGCAGTGAGACAAGGATTGACAATAATAGTCATGAGATCTCGTCAGCCATGCACTTTGACCGTTGGCAATTTTTGTCCCATGACTCTACAGGTGTTCACTTCCGTAAGTGTTCACTTCCGTAAATGTTAACGAGTGCATAATAATAATAATAATAATTCTGTTCGTTGAAAAAATTATTAATTCAATTTTAATGATCCATGCTTGTTCAGGTACTGAGTACTGCGCTGTCATATCTTACTGTATTGCGGTCAATGAACGAATAATTATTTTAATCAACAATTACAAAAGCTGATGGTTTCATTTGGACAAGGATTAGAATTCTTTCTTCTTAAACTGTTTAGAAAATCAAAAAGCACTGTAGACTACGGAGTGCAAGAGCAGCTCTATATTGAACATATGGTATGGTACTGAACCTAGGCATAGTTCAATGAGACAGTAATGACTGCATAATACTAAGAATAAGTGAATAATATTCTATTATTCATCAAATTGCCTTTTAATTCTAATCATTATGCAATTCTTACCGCACCCTTTCTAAATATATTGTGCTTATAAATATAAGGTACTATAAAATTTCAAGGTACTGGGAATGTCTCTTTAAAGTTTCATTCGTCAATAGAAATTACATGGAGTGCTCCTCATCCGTCTCCCTCTTTCTTATCACAACTGTCCTTCTACGTCATTTCTGTCATCTATTATTTCAATATTATATTATTCAAGACGTCCACACGTGATATTCGAGAGCCTTATGTTCTCTCTATGATGAATAATAATAATGACAAGTTCTATATCTCGAGTTTTCTATAGAATATTATAAAAATATTCTCCATGATAGTCCCCAGACTAGTTGGCTTTACTGCATATGGCAGAGGTCTTCGATGGTTCAAAGAAGAAAGAATCGCACGAGGTCAACGTGGAAACTGGCATTAATAATGCAAACAAACGTTACCAATACTTACTCCCAGATGGGGAAACTAAGGCCTGAAAGAGGAAAGGACTGCTGCTACATTATATTCCTGCATTCATTGCGTTTTCACTCTTGAGTGCATTGGGGCAATCGTAGTAACACTACAGACAGAAAAGATGCCGAGTCTCGTGGAAAGTTATAAATCGACAAAGATTGTGCAATTCTTAATGACAGTTATCGGCATGAGATGCGGAGAGACTAAGCGTGAACAATTGTTAATCGACTGTTTATTAATTTACATGATAGCGACGGTTTTCATTGCAGTATTTGTGGAGAATTCGGATTTGATTTATTCACGTAACGATATTTATGTAAAGAGCTGTATAATAATTTCATCGATCGTTAATAACTTTTTTTCTCTCTTTCTTTTTAATGGATCAAGGTTTTGTCGCCGTATGGCGTCGCGCGTGACATGCGGATTTCTATGCTTGGTCTGATCTTAATTTCGTATTTGATTTCTGTGAAAACGTAGCCTTGGAAATAATATAAAAATTTCTACTACGACTGTTTATTTCTATGCTTATGAGATTTTTCATGCAATTCTAGGCTCTCACTTACAATGCACCTTGTTCGTTCAACGTGTCATTCGATTTTATCAAACTAATGATATTCACGTACAAGCGTCGTGAACTGTTTGCACTGAATCGATTTGTCATTAAAACATTTTGGAAGAAGGAATACGAACAAGCAGACAAAGAAATACTTAACAAGTGCGATGTTACAAGTACTATTGGAATGAGTATAATGTCTCTACTAGCATCTAGTGTTGCACTTCATTACTTGCTGGGACCACAACTAGGTAAGTTAGAAACAATTTTTTTTTTAAGTGAAATACAATGATACAACCAACAAGATGCAATGTTAAATACTAATCAGTAATCTGAAAGAGTGAGAAGTGGGGTTGTTGTTAATTAACTTGTATATTTTCACGTCATTTATAAATAGAACGTTATTCCGTTATTATTTATTTTTGATAAATTATATAAATATAATCCGTTATATGATCTTATAGTAATAGTAATATATCATTCGTGTCAAGCTCAATGATCATTCAAATTATATGTATTGGTGCAAGTGTCATGAAACTTTAGTATAGCTGTTAAAAGGGTAATATGACGTCTTAATTAAAATGATATTGAAATTTATTTGTTTAAATGCATCATTGAACATTACGTGAGCACAGCAATTTATTTATGCAATTTAGATGCCATTGGAACAAATTCTACGGAGAGAGTATTGCCGTTCCGAGTAGTATACGATTTGCCACTCACAGTTACACCATATTACGAAATAATGCTTTATATAGAGGTAAGTCAATAGTAGTAATAAAGATATATCAATTAAATAATACTAAAAGGTTGCAAAGAATATATGTCCAAATATAATCAAACCGAACTGGGATTGATTATTTAAATTGAGAAAACGAATCAATCAATCACTCAATCTCAAGACTGACTTGAGTCTCATTTTTTTAAGTATTTTCTCAAAAATATAAAATTGAAATGCTTGGTTTATTATTTACATAGTTATCAATGACAACTCTTATTATTAGTTTGCTAATGACTTATATAATGTTCATCAGGTAATTGGAACTGCAAGTATAGCTTTGTGCAGCATATCATTCGCTTCGTACCTCTACTATACGTGTATATTCATTTCCGGCCAGTTTAAAATCTTGCAGCGCGAGCTAGAGTCTATATGTGAGATGCAGTTAAAAAGTAAAACTATAAAGTCAACGTATAATCCGAATAAGGACAAGTCTGCTTACGAGAAGCTAAAAGATTGCGTTAGGCAACATCAGTTACTAATTTGGTACATTGGTCAACTGGAAAACTTATTCTCCTACATATTGCTAATGCTTGTATTATGTTTTGTTATAATACTTTGTTTTTCCGGCTTTCAACTCGTTTTAGTAAGTATCATAGGTTCTCGTTAAGCACTCAATTATGTTTATTGTAAAATTGATTCGACTGCCAATAACGAGTGTTCCCCGCCCTTTCCCACGATGCACAGAAAAGTATCGTAATACCAAACCGAAATATCTCATTACCAAACAGGGACCGGAAGTCGTCAGCTTCCATCGTAAAATTCTCAGCGTCGAATACGTTTTCACCGGCACCGTGCAACTTACTCTCTTCGCTTCCTCGTGCAATGAAATTTTCGATGCCAGCGCCGCCATTGGAAAAGCGGCGTATCGATGCAGATGGTACGACTTACCGTGTGACGAACATGGCCGAGCAGTAAGACAAGGATTGTCTATAATGGTCATGAGATCCTATAATCCGTGCACGATAACTGTTGGCAAATTTTGTCCAATGACTCTACAAGTGTTGAGTTCCGTAAGTGTTAACGAGCGCGTAATGGCTCTATTCTCGGAGAAAATTATTAATTCACTTCTACTGATCTATGCTTGTTTTAGGTACTGAGTACGTCGCTATCATATTTTACCGTATTACGATCAATGAACGAAAGCGAATAATGAATTTCATCGACAAATCTAATACCTTATAGGTTTCACTTGGATCAATATTAGAAATCATTTTTTCACACCATTTAGAGAATCAAAAAACACTGCACGCTGTAGAGTGCAAGAGCAGCTCTATATATAGAACGTATCACATAGTACTGAATTAGATATAGTCGAATGAGACGATCCTGACATCCTGATGCTAAGTGAATTATATACATATATAAAATATATATTATTTATAAAATTGTCTCTCAATTCTAATCATTATATTAATTGCTATACTACACTCTTCGTGAATATAAGGTGTTAATAAATATATGGTACAGCATAATTTCAAAGTACTAGGTATATTTCTTTAAAATTGCATTCGCCAGTGAGAATTATAAAGAGAACTATAAAGAGTGCTGGTCTCCTCTCCCTCTTCATTTTCACTACTTTTTTTTTTCAAGTCATTCCCATATCATTCGTCATTTCAAATTTGTAGATACATAATTCAAGACGCGTCAGTATATTATTAAAGAATCTTGTATTAATGTCTATGAGGAATATTTATAACGCTCATTTCTATCTCTCGAGTTTACTGTAGGATATTACAAATGTGTTGTCGTTTATAGTCTAATAACTAGTTAGGTTTACTGTATACGACAGGGCGCTTAGAGGGTTCAAAGAATCGTGCGAGTTCAAAGTGGAAACTATCATTGGTAATGCAAAGCTAAGTTACCGATACTTACAGCCGCGTGGGGAAACTAAGGGCTAACGAGAGAGAGAGAGGGAGTCCATTATTATATTATATTCCTGCATTCATTGCGTTATTACACTCGGGTGCAGTAGGGCAGTCGTAGTGAGGTTACAGGCAGAAAAGATGCCAAGTCTAGTGGAGAGTTACAAATCGACAAAGATAATACGAGTTTTGATGACACTTGTCGGCATGAGACGTGGAAGCACTAAGCGTGAACAATTATTAATAGACTGTTTGTTAATTTACATGATAGCGACGGTCTCGATTGCAGTCTTTGTGGAGAATTCGGATTTATTTTGTTCACGTAACGATCTTTATGTAAGCGCTGTATGATAATTTAATCGATCGTCATATTTTTTCACTTTTTTTTTAATGGCTCGAAATTGTATCGCCATATGGCGTCGCGTGTGACGTGTGGATTTCTATGCACAGTCCGATCTGAATCTCGCGTTTGATTTGGGCGAAAACCTAACCATGGATCTAATGACGAAAATTTCTAGCAGGACTGTTGATTAAATGCTTATCAGATTTTTAATGCAATTGTAGGCTCTCACTTACAATGCACCGTGTTCGTTCGCCGTGACATTCGATTGTCTGAAATTAATAATATTCACGTACAAGCGTCAGGAACTGTTTGAACTGAATGAATTTGCCGATGATGAATTTTGGAAAAAGGATTATGAACCAGCTGACAAAGAGATACTTGACAAGTGCGATACTATGAGTGCTCTTGGAATGAGTATAATGTTCGTACTGGCGTCTACTGTTGCGATTCATTACCTGTTGGGACCACAGTTTGGTAATTAGAAAAAAAATTATAAAGAAAAAGAAAGAAATTCAGAAAGAACTTTTCCTGAAATGAAATGAAAAAAGATATGATTATTTGAAGCGGATACAATACTAACTGCTAATCAGTAACGTATAAGGATGAGCATTGGGGATGTTAATTGACTTGTGTATAATTTCATTTTTTTCTTAAATTTTGAATACAAATTATATGACTACGCGTAAAGTGGCGTTGAAATTTAGTTATTTATTTAAATGCATCACTGAGCATTACGTGAGCACAAGAATACTATTTGTGCTGTTCAGATGCCATGGGAACAAATTCTACACAAAGAGTATTGCCCTTCCGAGTAGTATACAACTTGCCACTCACGGTTACGCCATATTATGAAATAATGCTTTGCATTGAGGTAAGTCAATAGTAGTAATAAAGATATATCAGTTAAATAATACTAAAAGGTTTCAAAGAATATATGTCCAAATATAATCAAACTTTAGTATCAAAGTATTATCTCTACGGAACATCGATGCTGGGATTGATTATTCAAATTGAAAAAATCGTATATAAATGTTCAATCTTGAGCCTGACTTGAGTTTCATTTTTTAAAAGTACTTTCTCAAAAACAGATAAAATTGAAATGCTTGGTTCGTTATTCACATAGTTTTCAATGATAACTTTTATTATTAGTTTGCTAACGATTTGTATAATGTTCACCAGGTAATTGGAACTGCAAGCATAGCTATTTGCACCACATCATTTGCGTCGTACCTCTACTACACGTGTATATTCATTTCCGGCCAGTTTAAAATCTTACAGCGGGAGCTGGAAACTGTGTGTGAGATACAATTAAAAAGTGAGACTACAAAGTCAGTCTATAATCCCAATGACGACAAGCCTGCTTACGAGAAGCTGAAAGATTGCGTTAAGCAACATCAGTTACTAATTTGGTACATTGGTCAACTGGAAAGCTTATTCTCCTACATATTGCTGATGCTTGTATTATGTATTGTCATAATACTTTGTTTTTCCGGATTTCAAGTCGTTTTAGTAAGTACCACAAATTCACGTCGATCATTCAATTATGTTTACTGGAAAATTGATTCGAGTGCCAATCAAGAATGTTCCTCAACCTTTGCACGAAGTACAAAAAAAAAGTATCCGAACAGTCTATATTACACGTAATTAAACTATCAGAGAAGCATTGCTAAAATGACATACGTCATTATCAAACAGGGAACCCAAGTCACCAGTTTCCATCGTCAAATTCTCGGCGTTGAGTATGCTGTCGCCAGTACCCTGCAACTAGTGCTCTTCGCTTTCTCGTGCAATCAAATTTTGGAAGCCAGCGCCGGCATTGGCGAAGCAACCTACCGATGCAAATGGTACAACTTACCGTGTGACGAAAATGGCCGAGCAGTGAGACAAGGATTGACGATAATGGTCATGAGGTCCTGTAAGCCGTGCACTTTGACTGTTGGCAAATTTTGTCCCATGACCCTTCAAGTGTTCACTTCCGTAAGTGTTAACGAATGCATAACAACATTCTGTGCATTCGGAGAATTCCTGTTTTCCTGTTGAAAGAAAAATATGTTTTTCATTATAAATAATAAGCAGTCAGTTCACCAAATCTGACAATCCTAAACCTAAACGCTATATGTTTATTATTATAATACGTTTCTATAACGCGAATTTATTTTACGACACGATCATATACTCATTGGCATTTACACTTTACGCATTTTAGTCGAAATTTCATTGTCCATGACCGATCGAGGTCCTAGCTGGGTCTATATTGGCCCATTTGGGACCTAAACAGACTGTTGCCTAACAAAAGAAAATTTTTACTACAGTAATCATACTTTTTATAATCTTAATGTTATAATTTTATTGTTCCTTGTAATATCAATAATCTTATTGTTCCGCTCCTAATATTATATGCTTCTTTATAGGTACTGAGTACAGCATTATCGTACCTAACCGTGTTGCGTGGAATGAATGAAAGCGATTAATTAATTCAATCAACGAATATAAGATGTATTATCTTATCTGCACGAGCATTATGATTTATCTTAAACTTCAAGGTACTGTCAAAGGAAATCGAAGAGCACTGTATATAAA
>JARQST010000653.1:570142-581865 GCA_030142225.1 Pachycephus smyrnensis
GTTCAAAGTGAAAACTTCATTGATAATGCAAATCTATGTTACCGACGGTTGCATCAGGTGGGGATTAAAAGGAAACAGAGGACTGAAAGATGAAAAAGAAGAGAAAGCCGCTATTACATTTCGATCTTGCATTCATTACGTTTTCTACTCGTGGCTGCAGTAGGACAGTCGCAAAATTGTGGGCAGAAAGAAAATGCCATATATTGTGGAAGGTTATGTATCCACGAAGATATCACAATCTTTAATGACACTTATTGGTATGAGACGTGGAAGCACTAAACGCGAACAATTGTTAATGATCGCTTTACTAGTTTACATGATAGCGACAGTTTTCATTGCAGTATTTGTGGAAATCTCTGATTTAATTTATTCACGGAACGATCTCTATGTAAGAGTTTGTTTATTGAGTTCATTGCTTTTTAATATTTTTGCTCTTTTTTTTTTTTAATGGATCCCAATTCCGTCGTCCTATGGCGTCGCGTGCGACCAGTAGATTTCTGTGATTAGTATGATCGGAATCTCGCGTTTGATTTCTGTGAAAACGTAGCCTTGTGAAATAATGTGGAAATCTGTGTTATCTTTATGCTTATCAGATTTTTAATGCAATTGTAGGCACTCACTTATAATGCGCCGTGTACCATCGCCGCGTCATTCGATTTTATCAAATTAATGATATTCACGTACAACCGTCATGAACTGTTTGAACTGAATCGATTTGCCGATGATGAATTTTGGAAGAAGGATTATGAACAAGCAGACAAAGAAATACTTGACAAGTGCGATACTACGAGTGCTATCGGAATGAGTATACTATCTGGACTAGCAACTGTTGTTACACTTCATTATTTGATTGGACCATATTTGGGTAAGTCGTAAACTATTTATTTTGAGATATAATTAAAGTATATAATAAACATTTTTAATAATTATAATACGTAATTACCACTCAGCAATTCAGAAGGGCGAGTAATAATTACGGAATAAATTGATGTCTTAACTCGAGTAACATTAGAAATTATTCATAAAAATTGTATCCTTCTTTATTGCGTAAGAATGAAAATGTACTTACACTATTTATTTATCTATTTATTTATTTAGATACCTTAGGAACAAATTCCACTGAGAGATCGTTACCATTTCGAGTAGTATACGATTTACCACTTACAGTAACCCCATATTATGAGATAGTGTATGGCATTGAGGTAAGTCTCATGGGAAGCATAATAATAATAAAAGTCGTAATTACAACGAAAAATCGTATTTAAACAACCAATCTCGGAATGACGACAAAATTTTAGTTCTACTTTCCATGGAAATTTTATTTCATATGGTATTCCACTTGATATCCATTCGTACGTGTGTACTCCGAAAAAAAAATGTAGACGAAACACTAAAATACCTAAGTTATTATTTACATAATCGATAATGATAACTTTGATTTCTTGACATGCTAGTGATACAAATAATATTCATCAGGTGATTAGTGCATCTAGTGTATGTGTGTGCAGCATAGCATTTGCTTCGTATCTGTACTACACATGCATCTTTATTGCCGGCCAGTTTAAAATCTTGCAGCGGGAGCTAGAGGGTATATGTGAGATACAATTAGAAAGTGCAATTACAAAGTCATCGTATAATAATAATAATAATGATAAACGTGCATACGAAAAACTGAAAAAGTGCGTTAGACAACATCAGTTACTAATTTGGTATTTAGGTAAACTGGAAGCTCTATTCTGCTACATATTGCTAATACTTGTATTATGTATTGTCATAGTACTCTGCTTTTCTGGATTTCAAGTAATTCTGGTAAGTATCATTATTATCACAGGTATAGAAGTTATCGCGGACTGGTAACTGTGATTATCGTCGGACTAATTAGAGTTCTAATAATTAATGCTTCCCCACCCCTTTCACGAAGCACGGAAGTATTATTTTTGAATAATTTCTGTTACACGAATGAGTGCTATGTACGAAAAGTGACTAAAGCAGCTAAAACGTAACGTTATCGACAAATTTTTATTTAAACTTGAAACTTTTCATTAACGTACAGGGCACTCAAGTCACCAGTTTACATCGTCAAATTCTCAGCGTCGAATTTGTCTTCACCAGTCTGGCCCAACTAGTTCTCTTCGCTTTCTCCTGCAATGAAATATTGGAAGCCAGCGCCGCCATTGGAGAAGCGGCGTATCGATGCAAATGGTACAACTTACCGTGTGACGAAAATGGCCGAGCAGTGAGACAAGGGTTGACGATAATGGTCATGAGGTCCTATAAGCCGTGCACGTTGACTGTTGGCAAATTTTGTCCCATGACCCTGCAAGTGTTCACTTCCGTAAGTGTTAACGAACGCTGAACACGGATAATTATCATATGTTTCGATAACTTGAAATTCATTTAATGACCCGATCGTTGCTGTTTATACTTAATCTAATTGCAGTTTATATATCGTATTTTTGATAACTTGGAATATATGCGCTTTTTTAGTTATTGAGTACAGCGCTATCGTATCTTACCGTATTACGTGGAATGAGCGAAGATAAATGATTAATTGTTCGACACGTCGCCGGTGAAATGCACTGCATTCAGTTGCGTAGAATTTTAGATATATTTTTTTCAACCTTATTTTACAACAAAGATATATTACATGCAAAAATGACGTGTGCCTGTCATTTGGATTGTGATCAATTTTTCAATGCTCAATCACTGTATTTTTAATCCATAATACTCAAATAAATTATATTTATTCGTGAATTAATTATTTTTTTTTTATTTTAACTTATAAGTAATCCATAAATTTCTTACATGTCGCGCAGTTATCTTTACTGCCTGCGATGCACGCCCAGTTATGCATTCGAGGGTTTATTCTGTCGCTAAACGACGATCATACGAGTACGCAAAATTATATGCAATAATGCTGCAGGGTTTGTGTCCGTGCTAGGGTTCTAGAGCCCCGATTTCTTTATGACGCTTAGTACCGTTACATGTTTAGTTCAAAAATCTCTGTCGATTATACCGGCTGATGCACAACTTTACACATGGATATATGCGTATGATGAAAAATTGAAAATATAATTTTTCACGTCATTGTCACGATTATGTTTCACGTTATGCTTCTTAAAGCACATTTTTTTTATTACAGTTTTAACAGCGAATAACGTTGATAAGAAATGAATCTCTTGCTACCTACGTATGGATATTTAATTTGTTGCTTGAACATATTGTCACATTAAAGAGATGGCGACACTGGTAACATTTAGTTCGCTTGTTGATATGACTCATCCTTTTCAAATCAGTAATTAGAAATAATATGTCTGTGGATCATAATTAAAATTCTGCGAATATACTTTTAAGGGGTACGGCGTATCTCTTTAATACACGTATGTTAATCTGAATCGGTTTAGTGAAGTTAAGCCAGGTAATAAACCGATTTATATTCTAACATATATGAGAATTAATTCCTTTCATGAATATTCATACGCAATAATTATACAAGACATATTGGAACATGCAATTTTCAATATTGTTCCTGCGTGTACTTCATTCATCCTTTTTTCTCGTGTAACGATCATTACGAGAACGTGAATTCCTCGAAAACAGAAATACCACTGTTTTTAATAACTGAAAATTCACTTAATACTGCTTGCACCGTTGTAAAAAATATAAAATTCCACGTTTCCTAGAATTTCTCATCAATGCGCGCTATGAGAATTCTGTTATAGTGGCCTCCCGTTGAGTAAGGGACTATATCCCTGTAGGGATGATGAATTCCTGGAAACGCTGACTTATTGGGAGCCCCCCTGTTTACACCCAACTACATACTGAAAGCGCTGCCATGCTATGCGTGTAGTTAAGAAGGGCAATAAAACATACAGGGGCGGGAATTCAAGGTACCAGGAAATGAGTAAAGCGCTGACTTATCGAGCATCCACTTAACGGCAGGTTACTGTACACAAAATAAGTATATAATTTAATAAAAAACTACTACAGTGTATCAAGAGTATACTAGATATACTTTTTAATTAAGTATACTTGTTTTTCAAGTTAGTTTGCTCCCTCGATGTTAAATATCAAAGATTTAATCCGTACGTTTAATATGGATATTAAGTATCAAAGTTTTTTGAATAAAAAACTCCGTAATGCATTCATAATACTTTCGTACTTGCAAAATATATTCAGAAATACTGTTTGAATAGTTCATGATGGAAAGCAATCGTAGCGCTGACAGCTATTAAATTTGATGATGGTGTATTGTATGATTTGTACGCGCCGAATGAACATGTAAAATATATAAAACATAAGCATTACATTAAAGATGAACATTTCATGACTATAATATGTTCATATAGATGTTCCCAATTGTAACTTACAAAAATTTGAAGTAGCCAGCCAAAGTTCAACAACAATTAACTTGATACGTACCATTGTCGATAAATTAATTTTATTGTTCATCCGGATTCTTAAAAGCTGCTTTCATTCGTTTAATGAACATTTGATATTAACATGTACACACTATATATCATATATCTCCAACAATCATCATGTTCATACTCTAGAAGACAGATAAGAAAAATTAATAAATTTCACATACATTATATTCGTACGTCCACAAGACGTATACTATTATCAATGATTTTCATGTTTCTATCATAACAATTACATTGTAACAGAATTTGATAACGATATCTTGATTCACCAGTGTAAAGCTTTTTTTCTTGCCACAAGAAATGTACGCCTATCGAGTCGGTTGAAACCACGCACCAGCAGGTTAAACATTATTATAAATAAAACAGTCTTTAGGATTACCAAGGAATATTTCAACAGAGAACCTCTGTCTGATTATTCGTAAAAGATCTCCAGAGACTGGGAAGATTGAAATGTACTGGAAACCAACACATTTCACCAATTTATCATCACAGCAACCAGACACTGTCTACCCTTCCGTGTGTTCACAAGAGACGCTATCCAAAGTTTCACTAAAAGGCAATTCCTTGGCTCCGATGCAGATGCAATTTTGTTGCCTTATTAATTACGTGTAATCATTTTGATCCATACAGGATCACACTTCCGGATTAAACTGAAGAATGCAGGAGACTTCGGCTTCTTTGTCTTTACCAGAGGGACTATAAAATGCAAAAAACAATCACTTTAAATTGACTATCAATTTAAATGGCGGGTGTGTAAAAGAGACGTATAAAATTAAAAGCCTTCCAGGATCAAAGGGGTGTCAAGTTTGACGAGACCAACGTACCATTATGTGCCGTCATTATCGTAATTGCTGTACACCCCAAGACTCGTTCTACAGTAGCAGCCGTTATCAGAGCAGGAAATGGACGCACGTAGAAACAAATACTTTTCGATAAAGCTAACGAAGTTTTTCTTAAAATTCGTCGGAATATGGCTGCCGGGAAACAAGCGCGAACAGTTCGTCTTGGACGTTTCGCTGTTCCTTAGCATCTTTAATATTTTTCTTGCATTCTTATTCGAGATGATGGATATTTACAAATTTGAAGCTGATTTCAACGTAAGTACGAGTGATTATTATATTTCGAATTTTCTTTTTATTGCTCTGTGTAACATTTAGTCTATAGTCCTACGACAGTGATATGTCTTGCAAGTCTTTTCCCCTTTGGATATTTGCACTTCCGTTCGTCTCAGTGCTATCGCGAATATCCATCCCAAACAACTTGTGCCAATATCCACGAAATTTCTCTAGATGCCTGCACTTTTCCAACAGCTCGTATTCGACCACCTGTAGCATTTGTTTTGGCATTTTGCCTACAGTTGCACCGTCAAGTTTCCACGGAGCTATCATTTATGCAAACATTTTCGATATCTCTATCAAAATAACTGAAAGTATCTGCATACGTAGAGATTTCAGCTTAAAGCCGATGTACGATTTGATTACACTTTGTTGCCGTACAGTTTGACGTTAGTCATTATTATACGGTGGATTGTATTTTATATTTCTATTCTTATTATTATTCTAGGATGTAATTTACATAACGTGCCATATATTAACAACGTTAGTAATCCTCTTCAAGCTATTGGTTATTCGATTTAATCGAAAGTCTGTCTACGAACTTATCGAAATATGCCAAAGAAAATTTTGGCACGACGATTACGATGAATTTGGTGTTGCCATTTTGCAAAGTTGCGAAACAAAATGCGTCTTTTTAATTACCTCGTTCGTATCTTTTACACTAGGGACGTGTTGTATCTATTGCGTACGATCGATTATAGGTAAATATATTTAACTTGGAAATTTTCGATTGTACAATTAAATTAATCGTGATGTTACGCAATAGAAAATATCGGTAAAAGCGGAACGGATAAATTATTACCACTCACACTATGGCTCAGTGAGACTTCAGCGAAATCACCGTATTTTGAATTATTATTCATTTTGGAGGTATTACATCAAACAATGATAAACATCGATTCGCATACAATTACAAATTGTTATTTGTGTTTTAGATAGTTTTCTTTTATCACTTATCGATTATTGTATATTAATATATTTTTTGGACGTTTAGGGCATTCTAATGGGTTACTTGGGAATCTGTTTTTCTTGCTTTGACATTTTTTTTTGTATAATCAACGTTCACGTTGCTGGTCAATTCAAAATACTGCAAAGCAAACTGGAACGATTATGCGAACGAGTTGACTACGAGGACAGTGAAAAGAATCGTGCAAATTACGTAACAAAAATTCCGACGACTTTCTTTCAAGAATTTCGAAGTTACGTTCAATTGCATAAAGCGCTAATTTACTACGTGGAAAAAGTCGAAAACATCTTTACTTTCATAATGCTCTGTCAGGTGATAATGTCAAGTATGCTCATGTGTCTAGCGGGTTTTCAGGCGATTTCTGTGAGTAATTAAAAGCTTCATTATAATATAATTGTAAATATTACCACTACGATATAATTGAAAAATATTAGCCCCATTAATATTTTCGGTACAAAGGAGGGCAACTCGATAACGAAACGTTGTATTTTTGTTTCGTATACAATCGGTTGCTTTCTTCAATTATTACTCTTCACGTTAACGAGCAACGAAATAATGGAGGAAAGCTTGGGCGTAGCCGATGCGGCTTATCGCGCTCATTGGTATCTTTTACCTTACGATAAAACAGGTAAAATTATCAGGGATGGTTTGCTGCTAATCATATTACGAGCTAGACGTCCATGTTGCTTGACGGCAGGAAGATTCTTTGCCGTATCCCTAGAAACGTTTACCAAGGTAAACGTTGCTTTGTAATATTGAAAATATATTTTTCAAAAAGTAATCACATTGTTTTTCTAATATATTTACAGGTGATTAGTACCACCATATCGTACTATACTTTACTGCGACAACGTGGAGAATACCTGTAGTATATCTTCTACGAATCAGTATATAACATAGTGTGATTTTCGTGGAGAAGAGAATCTTTTAATTATAATGAATAAATTGAAAAAAAAATTTTTTTGGAATGTTTTACTCAATTTTGAAAAGTCTTTCAGAAAAATGCATACTTTTCTCCGACCTGGAACTACGTATCGTTCAATCTTCGTATATCTTTCAGGAACAAAGTTTCCCTTGCGAACGAACTTTGCCCTTTTTTTTTTCACCAATCTGATGCAAAAAGATAACGCATCTACGTTAATGAAAACGTCGTATAAAATATAATTAATAATTGTTATTAAGCACGGTATTCAACGGATCGTTTGATAACACAATATAATTGATACCCAGAAAATAATAATCGTAATTAATTTAAAATCTCTTAATCATGTGCAGAATTTAGAAAACACTATTCTTCAACGTACAACGTATTAAATATGCATTGTGCAGTGACTTACGTAATTCAATAGCTTCTCTTCTCTTATTTGTCCATTAAAATCATGACGTAGAATGTTGCCGTAGCAGGAGCAGCATACCCACGTTGCCAGTGGTGCAGACTTCCTGTTTGATAATAATAACAAAGCTGCGAGACAAGAATTGACAGTAATAATAAAAATGAAATCTTATCAGTCATGCATCCTGACTGTTGGCAAATTTTATTATACCACCCTCGAGATACTTGCTTTGGTAATTATTGGCTTGTAATTAATAAATCCAATTGTCAATTGTCACGATGTAACTGCTGCCTCGGTATCTGAAAATTTTGTAATATTGTAATTATAGGAAATGGACATTTTTAAAGTGAAAATAAATGCAGTCGGGTATTCTGTCAGCCAATATATTTTAACTAATGCTACTGTTCCTACGATGACAGGATATAATGGTAAACGTATACAAAAAAAAGAAGATGCCTATCTCGTACGTATCACTTGATTAAAGTATCGATTTACCATTAATACACTGATCGACGTATACGAGCTGCATTGGCAAAATGTCTGATAACCATTACGTTCCGCAGTGTGATATAACTTGACTTTCTAAACATTATAGAAATATCAAGCGCTGCTATATCGTAATTAATTCCCTGATATATTAAGATACTTGAAATCAATTGTTTCTGAGAATCGTTGAATTTTTTTCTTCTTGATTTATGAACTGTCCTGATTATGAACCGAGCACGTGTTTGATCGAGCGAACTTTATGTCAGAGTTACAACGTAACGATTATACACTCTTTAAATACTGCTTAATTATTGTATATAATTAATGTGTACAAGTTTTCTTTAAACTGAGTTATTTTTTATTAATTTGTTCATTACTAGAGAAAATCCATGTAATTATTGTCTCGCGAAGATCGTACGATCAATTTACAATTTAATGTGGCTATTTTAAACGAGAGATCGAGCGAAATTAGAAATTATATGAGCGTTCCTTTCACGACGGTGTCCTCGACGTTAAAAACGTAGTGTGACACAGCGAAGAGAAAAATACTGGCTATTGATCACTGGTATTTCAATGATCAAAGAACGACGCGCAGACACCTACCATTACGAATATTACAGTAATCATAAGAAATCAAAGTATCAGGAAGAAGAAGACGTCTGTTAAAGTGTCACAAGTCGTAAAGATGTCGCCGAATGAAGATAGTATAACGTCGATTCGAATCTTACGAATTTCCTTGAAATTGATCGGATTGTGGAGGACGGACGATAGGCGTGAAATGTATTTCATGAAAACTCTTCTACTTTACGTCATCTGCTCGACGCTCTTTGCACTTTTCTGTACGTTAATCGACTTGTATCACTCTTTGGGAAATATATCTGTGAGTAAAAAGTACGTGTAGTTCGGTTATAATCGTTTATGAAATATATTTGATATATTTTCTTTATTTTTCAACATTTTTTGTCGAACAATATTTCAATATCATTACTGTACCGAGTATCTTTTATTAAATTATATATTTATATATTTATATAGTGGGATTCATTTTTAATATTCATTCTTTATAGTTATCTAATATATCATTATAGGATACTGCGACTAGGTTGGTCAGTCTTGGCACGGTATTTCTTGTGACAGTGAAATTAATTGTTTTTGTTATAAAACGTGATAACGTATGGCGGCTTGCTGACAGTGTACGAGACGCTTTGTTAAGTGATAAATATGATACGTATGATAGAGGCATTTTGGATGATTGTGATCGAAAATGCCTTGTTGTAGCCATTTTTTTTTCTATTTTGACACCAGGTGCAGCTTCCAAATTGATAATTATTCCGATGATTGGTAAGTAGTTGTGTCGAGTGATCGATAATGATGAAGTAGCGAAGTAACGGAAATTATATTATTTTTTTGTTATAAATTATATTGTGAAGTTTGCTTAAGTTTTTTGCTTCGTGCATTTTATTGATATTGACTGAAAATGCATGACGGTATTACGTTACGAGTAATTTGACTATACGAAAATATAATTTTGAAGGAATTGCGATGAACTGTTGAATTGCTTTAAAAAATTTTATAGAAAATATGGCGAGAAATGGAACGGAGAGGGAATTACCCGTTAAAATGTACTTCGACATTCCATTCGAATTGACGCCATATTATGAATTCACCTTTACTACTCAGGTAAGAATTTTAGCAACGTCATTTTCATACTATGCTAAATTTTTGTTGTACTAAAGTGTTGTACGACAAGGATTTTTTAAATAGATGACATAGAACAAATGTATACTGTGAATTCATCATTTTAAAAAAGCTATATTTTAAGGATTGAAATTCCAATTAATGTTGAAGAACAAATTTTAATAACAACTAATATATTATTTTGTCCGCGGTATATCGAATTGCCGTATTTGCTGAAGTTTTTTTCCCGAAATATCCAGTGAAATTTCAAAACACGGCATCGTTAAATATACCATTCACGCGTACACCACATTTTTCCCAACATTCGAAATCTCTACTCTTCATGGTCTAATTCTACGTAAATCAACGATCTGTTAGGTCATGGGAACTGTCACCATAGTAGTGTGCGTAGTGTGCAGCAACAGTTTTCTGGTGGTGATAAATCTACATGCAGTTGGCCGATTCAAAATCTTACAGCACAAACTGGAGATGACGTGTAACGGAAACTCGACGGCAGCCGATTCAAACGTAAAGGATCCAGATATATGTACATACAAAGCTTATAGCGACTTCAAGAATTGCATAAAGATGCATAACCTCTTGATACTTTATGTTAAAGAGATAGAAAATCTATTCTCCTATATATTACTCACTCAAGTATTGGCATCCAGTATGTTGATATGCGTAACAGGATTTCAAATGTATCTGGTAAGAAGTGACACGTTTAAAATTTCATGAAGACACGGATCAACTCGAGAGCAGGAAAACTTAGAGTTATCATTAATACACTATTCATCGCTTTATTTTATTCCTCGCTGTACGATTACGTTTTGTACGACGTAATTCTAATCAATCCTCTAATATTTTTGTCCAATATAAAGGGCGTTGAGTCCATATTGCGATGGGTGATGTGCTCTATGTATTTCATAGACTCCATTTTGGAGTTGTTCCTCGTCTCGTGGACTTGCAATGGAATAATTGTCGAGAGTCTGGAAATTGCTTCGGCCGCCTACGCAATGAAATGGTACAGCCTACCTTTGAATAGTGAAACAAAGTCGCTTAGAGATGGTCTGATAATGATTATGATAAGAGCACGTCAGCCATGTGTCCTGACAGCTGGGAACTTTGCGGTTGTATCCATCGAGTCGTTTTCGTCGGTAATAACCAAAAATTCTGTAATAAACTTTTTTACATGTTAGGGGAATATATTTTTTTTGAAAATTTTCACAATTAATTGCAGTATTCATATTCTGTAGGTAATGACTACGGCTATGTCGTATTTTACGCTGTTACGTCAGCTCCTTGAGGAAGACGATTGATGATGGATAATTAATCAAGATAATTCTTTCATTGATTGGATAAGATTTTCTGGATTTGATATTTCACGCTATACTGCACATTTAGTGTCGATATTAGTTATTCTGGTTGATATATAGGTCGGCTAAGAATAAATCATAGAGTATCAAGAGCGCTGAACACTATTTCATATATTATAATAATTGAAACTTATGTAGATAGAATTTTGTTATTAAATTTATGCACCCGTTGCGCATAGCAAAAAGTATAACTGTGCTTCAATTTGTTTACTATTGATATTGTTGACTTTAATTTAACTTGCGTTGCTGTCAATGATTCAACTTCTCACAGAACACCTCGCGTACACGTATTTGTAGTTTTAATTCAATTAACAAAACTTCATTTATGCTCCTTACACTTT
>JARQST010000654.1:0-17577 GCA_030142225.1 Pachycephus smyrnensis
TGACGATTCATTGAAGACTGGCATAATGAACACAAATTTATATTAAGTAATGCACGGACCCGCCAAGTAGTACTCGAGGGATGGGTCTTTTGATGAATCTCAGCAGTTCTTTCATTGATCTGAGACCTTTACGTATGGTATCAACCATTCCAATTTTTGAATTACGACTTTGCATTCTTCCGCAGCAGTTTGCACAATTGCATTGGTGTCGCACTTGGTTCTCGCCAGAATCAATTCGTGTTTAGCGTTAACGACGATCTTGCGATAATCTTCAGCGCAACCCACAAGAAACATCATTTTGGTGTCCCTCTCCGATTTTGATGAAACTCAACTATGTTACGCTTCGAACCTTTTCATTTTCGCAATACGCACGATCGCTAAGCCGTCCATCTTACACGTGCAAGAATATGCTGCATCAGGCTGGGGTGTCCGACCTAGCGATCGACAGCTATGAGTGCGGCCACCTAAGGCCGCAGAAACTAATGCTGATTCGCCATAATTTCGGAAATTGCAGCGAATCGGCTACAATCCGAAAAGGCAGTCTGGAAATAATCTCTGAACAGAGTGGGTGGTCTCGTCGTGTAGACTCAACCAAAGTACTAATCTTGTAAAATCTCAATCTGTATCGCTGTTAATTGTCACAACTTCATTTGTCATTAGTCAATAAACCTTCATTTGTTTTTGCTAATCACGCGAGTTTTAACTCCTTAATCTGGCATCGGTTCCAAAATACTTTACAATCGTCCTCTCGACCCGTACCTTTTGGCTTACGCGTCGACTGGCACAACAAATTTGGTGACAGCGGTGGGATCTTGCCTAAGTGAATTAGTGAAATGTGAAGTACAAGTGAACATCAAGCGATCCCGTCGCGTGAGAAAATATCAATGCGTGCGGAAACGATTAGTACCAGTAAATCCAAAACCCGGAGCTAAACCTGACACGCATTTGTTGGGGCCAACAGCCTGGTGCAATTCAAAACGCAGTAGTTGAATTGTGATTGAAGTTCGACTCGACAAAGAACGCCGAGGTGCGAATAGTAAAACGCTACGTGGTAAGCGTTGTTGCACGAAGCCGCCGGCTTAGAATTACCGACGCACGAGATCATCCAGAGGGTCAACGGCACCAGGAAGGACGTCTAGGACCGACAGCAGGATCCAGACACCGCCATTACCGGGAGCTAACACGACCACAAGTCAGCGGCTATAATTAGTGGCATCCCGAAGGGTCAACGCCATGAGGAGGAGCATCATCCTGTAAATGGTGGTTACCAATATCTAAAGCCTAGAAAAATTCTAAAGCCAGTGATCGGTTTAGTCAATTATTTTCCAACGCGGTTACTAACTAGAAACCCCCGCTAACTCCTTTAACGCCGCTCGTACGTCACGTCACATGCCGAACGATAATCAACCGCAACCGTTACGTAGGGGTAATTCGTTAGAATCGTCATTGCCAGGAACGAGAGTTAACACCGCGACCGGGTTAGAAGCGGCGATTGGCGATATTACCTTTAGAGCTAGGAGAGCGCTACAGGAACTTTCGTCGTCAGGATGAATACCCGCCGACCGACAGGCAATCATCGCTGACAGTCTAGCCGCGCAATTCGGGTTAAATTCGCGAAGGGGAACGTCGTTTGACAATTACGACGACACCAAAGTGGACCTGTTGGGCGACATGGTCACTGGAGGACAAGCCCCTCCCGCGGGTATCTCTGATGCGATGGTCGATGAGGAAATTGAGTGCCTCCGTACGCGCGCTCTCTTCTCAGATCCGATGAATGCGGGAACGGTCACGAGTAGGATACCCTCCCAGAACTTTGGAGAAATACCCAGAAGAGTGACCGGGGAAGAACGATCCCAACAGTCACGGGCCCACGCACCGTCCGTCTCGGAAGGAGCCGCGGCGACGGGGAGATAACAGCAGCGAGACCGATAGACCGCGAAGGCGCAATTGACAGCGGGAATTCCAGACGCGAGGAGGGTTCTAGCGCGAACCCTGAACGAGGTAGGGGCCGACGAGTATGAACTCGTATGTGCCCTTCAAGACCAGATTGACGAACTTACGAGACGCCTGGAACGGCTCGAGCCAGCTGGGAAACGTCAGAGCAATCAGTCTCACCCTAGAACACAGCGTCTCGAACCAACAAGAGAGGAAAGAAGTAAGGAAGATATAACAATATTAACGAAGGAACGAAGATATTGCCCAAAGATCACAAATGCTAGATTTGGGATTGGTTCTAAAAAATATCAAAACCTTTGACGGTGGCGATGCAAATGAGCTGGACGGCTTTATAATATCATGCGAAACGATATTTAAAAGGCTGGACGACGTGGATCATGAACTTCTGCTGGAATTAGTGCGCAGTAGTAAGCTCGGCGGCAAAGCGACGCGTGAGCTGAAACACAAGACCATCACCACGTTGGAGGAACTCAAGGCCGAGCTTGAAGTTTTGTACGGGCAGCGAAAATCGCTAGCCGCCCTACAAATGGAATTTAATTCCTTACAGCAGAGCTCGGGGGAGGAACTTACTGCGTACGCAGCTAGGGCAGAGAGGATTATTGGGGACATCGTAGAAAATCTCTGCGAGTTAGTATTCAATGAGAGAGATGCGCAGACGGTGAAAGTTGTCACACGAAAGTGCGCGCAAGCTAATTTCAAAAATGGATTGTACGGTCAAGTGCAAATCCTCGTACGCTCATGGAATTATCATACTCTGCATGAGTCGGTAGCCGGCGCCATAGAAATTAGCAAGATGGTGCAACCGAAGGGAGCTGGGGAAGGATAACCCCAAAACACATGGAAGTCCCTACCGGTCCAGGGCCCAGGGCGAAAGGCCTGCTACAATTGCGGGAACGCTGGGCATATGGCGCGAGACTGCAGGCGTAAATCTGGACGTGCTAGCCTACCGGCACCTAACCCCGAGAAAGCGATAAACCAGGTCAACGTTATTTGCACCTACTGTGAAATAAACGGACACTACTGGAAAGAGTGCCGAAAAAGGCTGAGGAAGAAGAAAGAAAGCGACCAAGGTCAGTCGGAACCACAAGCGGAACACGCAGAATACCGCTAACGCAGCCTCAGACCACGATAACGCCGCTAAGCGAACGCTGGGTACCCTAAACCTACACACACTCGCTACAAGAAGACACGTAGGAGGATCGAGTCTCAGGAGAGAGAAGTCAAGGAATAGAACGACGAGACTGCTCCAAATGACCTTGCCAATAAATAGTGCAGTTACCAGTTGTCAACAAATCAAACTATATTTTATAACTATATATTTATCACACTATATTTTACCGAAGGTATCGTAGCAGTACAACCGGCAGTGGTGGGGCGCACGCACACAGCAGCCAGGCTCATGAACGCAGCAGAAGTGGAGTGCTCACTCACACTATTCACGGACAGGCATCTAGTCAAAGCGTGCATCTGACTGGTTTATCAAAATCGTTAATAGCTCGATAACTAGGCGTCGGATCAAAAAAGGAACTTTCGATTCGTTATTTCCTCCACCTTCGCCCCCTTAACTCTCCAACGGGTGTTGTGAGACACCCTGTATACTCACCTTCCAGGATGCGCTCACTAAATATAGTGAGGCCATCACCATCCCTAACCAAAAAGCCAGAATCGTTGCGAAAGCCCTCGTTGAAGAAATCATCTGCCGATACGGGACGCCAGAGTCGATACTCTCCGATAAAGGAACGAATTTCCTGAGTTCAACTTTCAAAGAAGTATGCAAGCTACTCGAGATAAAGAAGATCCGGACAACAGCAAACCACCCGGAGAGCAACGGTGCGTTGGAGCGTTCCCATTGCGCGCTCGCGGAATACTTAAAAAACTATATCGACAAAGACCAAGGAAATTGGGATGACTGGCTCCGATACGCAATGTTTACTTATAACACCGTGCCGCACGGCTACATGATTTTCACCGTATACACTAGTGTTCGGCCAAGAGGCAAAGCTCCTGACCACATGTCCACGAAAGGTGAAACTAGTGAATGTGCTGCGAGACCCCGAGGACCTAGCGCGCCTCGGAACGCGAGTAGAAATCATAAAAGCAAACCTGGAGAATGACTACCAGCGCTATGAACAATTTTATCATAATTTAGGATTTTATTCTGTTCACGCCACCCTTTGCTATTATTCTGAATATCGCGTCGGACGATGAGTGAACTTCTGACGCTACTAATTAAAGGAGGCAGGTATTTCAATTATATAAGACTGATGTAACTTTAACGTAAAACATGAATATATTGAAGGTTGATACAGTGTAATGAGAGGAGCGTGTACTTGTTACTGGTTAGAATGTTATAAGATGACTGAAGCTTCGGTTCTGGACAAACCGGGAATAGAGTCTGGATATGGAATTGGAAAACAAAGTCAAGGACTGAGGATAGGGACACATAAATTAGTGCGTGCGGATTCTGGAATGCAGGAAAGTGGATATTGTGCACATGGGAAAGGTCTTGCGAAGGGAGTATCTGGAGATCGTCGATATATGTTGAGTACTCAGACTGGACTCTCCAAGTACTTGAAAGATGACAGGAACCTGGGAACAAGGAAGAGTGAACAGAAAGGATAGTCGCAGGAGATCTGCGACGTAACATATTCCTTGGACACAATAACACCCATAGCCTTGGTCTGCTACGCCGTTTATAGATGCTACAAGCGAAAGCGTAATTCGGCACCGGCTACTCCGGTCATATCTACGGCTCCGGCACCTCCCGCCGTGAGAATACAGTTAGACCTACTTGCACAAAGGCAAGAGAGACTGCGAGCAAAACTCAACAGGTCTATATTAAGGTAGTTATCGCGAGGTATCGATTTTCTTAGGAAATCGTTGAAACTTTGCCTATCTATTATTCTACGCTTCTTGAATACATGTGTGAAGTTTCAAAATTATTTACCATCTAGTTTGCGAGATATACTGAATGAAAGTAGCAAAGATTGCACTATATATGTAGATATACCTCGCATGTTAAAATAGCTATATTTCTTTCGAGATATCTCAGCTTCTAGGTGGTAAAAGAGGACGAAATTTCTAGGAGACACTTCTTTTACATCGAACATTACTACGATGATTTTTGAATTAAAAATCATGGAATTTTTCAATCATTTTTTTACTGCATTATTTAAACAATATATAATATGAAATTGAAAAAATGATGGATCTCTATCCTTCCGCTTGTCTCAAAGATAATACTTTACGCAGGAAATATGTTTGTAATGAACGGTGTACAGGGTACTCATAGAAATACGAATACTATTATTATGATGCTAGGTGAACTACCTAAACGAAAAGCCAAAGACAAACCGCGCGTATCTAGACCAACTACCAAGTGCTACCAAGTGTTAGTAGCAACAGAGAAATAATAGTTGTTCTAGGTTAAGGAATGAAGCATGAATGTAGCGCGCGACGAAATGATTGAAATCGAGTGTGAAACATGAGTCTCCACCCGAGCCATCCGGCATTAGAGGCCAATGCTAGAAGATGTAGAGAAAAATCTCTTGCGCGATTTTTCTTTTAAGGGGCAGTGATGTTGCGCCCGGAATCTTTTCATTTTCGCAATACGCACGATCGCTAGGCCGTCCATCCTACACGTGCAAGAATGTGCTGCATCAGGCTTGAGTAACCGACCTAGAGATCTACAGCTATGAGCGTGGCCACCTAAGGCCGCAGAAACTAATGCTGATTCGCCATAATTTCGGAAATTGCAGCGAATCGGCTACAATCCGAAAAGGCAGTCTGGAAATAATCTCTGAACAGAGTGGGTGGTCTCGTCGTGTAGACTCAACCAAAGTACTAATCTTGTAAAATCTCAATCTGTATCGCTGTTAATTGTCACGACTTCATTTATCATTACTTAATAAACCTTCATTTGTTTTTGCTAATCACGCGAGTTCCAACTCCTCAATTTAGCAGCGGTCCTAAAATGCTTCACAATCATCTTCTCGACCCGTACCTCTTGGCTTACGCGTCGATCGGCACAACAACTGTGTCGTAGAGCTTGAAAAGCTAGGAGACATATATTTTTGTATCTGCAGAAAAACGGTTTTAAGGGATGAAATTAACCTCCGAAGTTGGACATGTCGAAGGGTGATAATGCAATTTCACCTAGAAGTCGACCGATTTCAATGAAACAAAAACTGAAATATTTCTCATGAGAAGCAATGAAAAGTTCATGTTGAATTAAAAAAAAAAGTCTCTTGGGAGAGTGAACCACCCTTCGATTTTTGTGTTTTTAGCCCGTTTATAAAAAATTTATCATCCGAATTAAATCAAACATGTATCATTTAAAAGGAAAAGTAAAATAAGAGTTGACATATTTTTTCGTATTTACAGGAAAACGAGTTTAAGGGGTAAACTACACACCAATATATTAATTTTCATATACAATCTCTTTTCTCGCAATTCAAAGGTCTAATTAATTCAAGATATTCCTGTTATGTGCAAATTCACGATTTGGTACTTAATCCATCTATTACCGGTATTTAAGGGGGTAAACTGCCTGCTGGAGTTTATCTTTTTTTATGTGCATTCAAAATTTGAACACGTTTAACCATCTTACATGGATTGTTATTTTAGGTATTGGATGTATTTTATTTATAATTAGGAAAATACTTTCTCTTTCGTGTCGATTGTTAATTTACTTTCATGTATTATAAACATTATTCAGATATATAAAGCAGTAAATATGCAATAACCGTTTTTCCGGGACTATACTTTTATCAGTAATGATACTGTCAACAATAACTAATGAAAAGCCGATTGGATTGTAACGATCGAGCGGAGACTTTGGAGGATTGGTTGTGGTCGATGATATGATCGCTGGTCCAAAGATGAGCGATAACCACTACGCTATCGCTACCCATATGTTTCTATTATTCGAGTCGTCAACTTATATGCAATGTTGGACCGTCACAGGGTATAATAATACTTTACATTTATAAATCATATACCTATTGAATATAAACACATATAAAGCAATAAAGACGTATTAACGGTGTTTTCTACAGCGGCAATTTTATCCGGTGATGCGTTATCGGCAATGATAAGATAACAAGTCGATCAGCTATAATAACCCTAATACAAATCGCAATCTTCAGTTACTCGTATAAACGGGGTGCACATTCTGTCGTCCATATTTTCTGTAAAAAAAATATATTCATTATGAAAGTCCAGTCAACGTTATCAAACTTCTATTGGCTACATTCGAAGCCATGAATATTGCATGAATTCCGATTAACGATGTAGAAATAGAACTAAAAGAAATTTTGAACAAGTTTTAATTGATTGCATGGAAGATTATAACGGAGTTGAAATTATTGAGGAAGAATCGCTTTATTCTAAAGAGCCTTTCAAACAGTACGAAGTTAACGCTATTGAAGACACTATTTGGCAAAAAGAGGTAGTCGTTGCGGATTCTGACACTTGTTCCGAAGATGACGAAAATTTAAGTTATGATTACAAAACGAAAGCAGTCGAATACTGGAGATCATGTAAGAACAAAAATTACAGTGTCGATACCGTAAAACATATCAAAACCTAAAATAACAATCCATGTAAGATGGTTAAATATGTTCAAATTTTAAATACACATAAAGAAGCGTGAACTCGAGCAAGCAGTTCACCCCCTTAAATACCGGTAATAGATGGATTAAGTACCAAATCGTGAATTTGCACGTAACAGGAATATCTTGAATTAATTGGACCTTTGAATTGCGAGAAAAGAGATTGTATATGAAAATTAATATATTGGTGTGTAGGGGTAGTTTACCCCTTAAACTCGTTTTCCTGTAAATACAAAAAAACATGTCAACTGTAATTTTACTTTTCCTCTTAAATGATACATGTTTGATTTAATTCGATTGATAAATTTTTTATGAACGGCCTAAAAACAGAAAAAATTAAGGGATGGTTCACCCCCGCGAGAGACGTTGTTTTTAATTCAACATGGACTTTTCATGGCTTCTCATGAGAAATATTTTAGTTTTTGTTTTATTGAAATCGGTCGACTCCTTCTAGGTAAAACTGCGTTATCACCCTTCGACATGCCCAACTTCCGAGGATGATTTCGCCCCCTTAAAACCGTTTTTCCGCAAATAAAAAAATATATGTCTCCTAGCTTTTCAAGCTCTACAACATAGTTAAGTTTCATCAAAATCGGAGGAGGACAACAAAGTGATGTTCTTTGCCAGTATCATACTCAGCGGTATGGATACGTCGAAGTAACCAGCTGCATCGGTCAATTTCTCCTGTTCTTTAACGTGGAGCCAACTACCGTTCTCTATCAAGGAACGTTGACCAGGAGTCAGGGAACCGTAACCCTTCATGAGACTTGTGAGACTAACGTTCTTGTTTCTCTATCTTATTCTCTATTGCGTTCAATTTCATAGCGAATCTCTTTGAAGAGGTGACAAAGAGCTATTGACTAGAGTCATGTTCGTAGTCGCTGTAGAACCATCTTCCTTGATCAGCTTTTCACATACGTGCAGCGAACTTCTGCTCGTTATTAAGCATAGGTTTTGGTGTTGAACAGAGATTCGTATCTCGTTATTGTTGTTGAACGTTGGTGATGCGTAAGGCTGGTGCGCATGCGTTTCACAGTGTGCTATTGACTCGTCGCGAAGGTGATAGGCTTCTGAATGTTTAACGTTTCCTCCTCCATGGCAAAATCAGTACGCAGCAGATGAAAAAAATGCAAAATAACGAACGTTTTACTTTCCTCTTCCGACTGGTGTGACCTTGAGTCCCAGATTTGTCAGGTATAACACGTTTTGATGGCTGGCGCTTTGAGAAGCGGTCGATGACTGATTCCTTTTTGACATATCGGCTTATTATTATAGCCACTGCCAATCTTCCTGTTATAAACGATTCCCATTATCGCATTGATTTGATGTGCAATCTTATCATTATGACTTCTCCTTGAAAATTCACCAAATCTCCGTCTTGATCGACTATTCGAAGCTGTAGGTGATTCATTGTTTTTTTCGCGATCCGTAAGTAAATAACGTGCGATGGCACTTCTATAATCTTAAACCCGGGTGGTACGACCAGAAAGAATTCGTGTATGGTATGCACTTTACGTTCATTGATGTAAACGTTGCATTCGACTCGCAGGACGTTCATCTTGAGAATGGCTACTGGTATATCGGATGTATGTAATTTATTAGCTTTCAGAACGCGTTGAGGGAAGTCCAACAGCGGCCTATGGAATCATCGGGTTGAAAATTTACATCACGGTTACACTTAATTTCGCTGCACAACGTATTATTGTTAGGCTTAATGCTAATGACGATATTCTTATCCATCAACGCGCTCTGAACATAGTTCTCAATATTCTCTATCTCGTAGCTACCAGTAGGTATAGTGATAACTTCATCCCCCACGTAGAGTTTGTTGTGACCAATATCCACGTTAGGAATCGAATTGAAGGTTAGCAACTCGATGAGTCCCAGAGCGTAATTTTTATACGGTGAAAGCTTGATAAGAGGAAAGTATTGAGCTTCGAATATAGAAGAGTTGTCTGATAAAATTAACGTGAATGAATCTTCCATAGTTGTAAACGCTTAACTGACGTTGTAAAATTACGTAGCACGTTTATATAGACGATACGTATTTTTATGATTTAGCTGTCCACATAGAAACTTTAGGCATAAGTATCCGCATACGAAAGTATCATACTCCTGATATCGCTCGTAATTGTATTTTACACTACGAGCACTGAGATATCCGCTAAGATCTAGCGGTGGTTGAAAATTGCCGAAACTGTCAAAATAAATGACTTGGTTATTCATCTTCTTGTACGCGATCCAGTGTGTTCCACAACTACCTTCATCATCGAGATTGACGATTGCTGATTCGTATTTGTACGACCAATTCTTCGGCATAGCGTTCCGCATAAAGACTCCACGAAAATATGGAATCTTCATCATCTTAGCGTACTTGAGCAGATCTGCATCGGTTAACGCTCAGCGTGGTAGTTTCACTTCAAGTTTTTTGACTTTAGATGAATGCGTAATCCTTTTCTATAGGGTTTTAAGTACAGTTTTTTGCATAGTGCGATAGCTTCCATCGCCTTGTTATACCGCTCTCTTTCCTTCAATTGCTCTTTGGCAGCGTTCTCATCGTTCACGGCTTTAGCTATACTTGCAGCATTGCCAGCCAACTCTTCAACAGCACTGAGACCCGCAAACACAGGGACGAGAAACGGCAGGAAGCCTTTGACTTTGGATGGTACGGGTAGAACGCGCGGAAGAACGGTAGAATGTACGCATTTTCCGCTTTTCACCTGCTCGTTTGACGGCTGTTTGCGCGCTCTTGAGAGCAGACTTAATAGCTACCCGTGCATCGTTGTTTGGAATCATCGATTGTTTGGCTGTGTTACGTACGGAGGTAGGGCTATAAACGGAATTCGGAAAACTTTGTTTGAGTAACTTATTGGAGTTAAAGAAAAAAACAGAGGATGGGTGACCTGAGTGTGGTTTATTGAAATTGTACTTTTGAAAACATGGTACATCCGTATGTCGAAATAAATTTATATTTTAGTGGGTTCTTGCTTCGGTCAAAGCGCGAAAACGCACCTCGGTCAATAGTTCTAGCGGTTCCTGGATACATATATATTTGGAAGATATGTAGGTAATTACAAAGTCTAGCGTAGGCGAGGCTAAGGCAAGAGGTAGTGGAGCGTGTGTGTGTGTGTGAGTGTGAGTGAGCGCAGCGCATCGTCGGGTGTTATATGACTTCTGCTAGCGCGTATTAACTTGGTCGCGGTTACCGATAGTCTTATGGCCGGTTCGTAGACTCGACCTCACTGGATGCCCTAAGGTAGTGAGGCAGTCTAGCCCTAGGGTGTCAAACCGGTGGCTAATGCGGGTCTACGACAGAGGTTTGGCTCTTACGAAGCTTCCGGACGATCGCTACTGACTGCTCAATGTCGGATCGAGGCTCCTTACACAGGGTGTAAACTAACTACATGACTAACGATTAATGGGTTGTTGGGCGTTGCGAGCCGAGCAAAATGCTTTTTTCAAAAATTTCGTACGACCAAAATTGATCGAGATATTGAGGGTCAAAGTTTTCCCATTTCGACAATGCGAAAGGCGCTGAACAGGCAATGGATCTACTGTGCATTGTCACATACGCACAAATGACATCGACAGATGACAAGTGACGGGGAAGTATTCGGAGGTGTTCGACTCGAAGGTAGCTGCAAGTCGGAGAGCAAAACAAAGCAATCGTTGACATGCAAAAGTTTCGATCAGCTGTCACGGTGACATTCTGATCGTGTGTTTGTGTGCGTCCGCGCTCCGAATTTTATTTTCGAATTTTCGGCAAACATAACCAAATGAATTTCGAGTGAAATTTTATGTAATTTATGAATATGGGCAATAGTAAGCAAAAAGGTCGTACGATCGAACGAAGTACCACGAGTCAGGCTCGTGCTTATTGATTATGGCCCAAATTCCTTACTACGAGTCTCACTCGTGGTTGTAGGCCAAGGGGTTAACAGAAAAACGAATCGTTTTGTGTTGATAGTTTGTATCCTATATTAATAAATAAATAAATAAATGAAAAATGCAAATTGTGTAAAATACCTCTGTATCTTGGAAAACAATGTGGAAAAAATAAATAAAAAATATCTTGTTCATCGTCGCTTTCGCTCTCATCTTACCAAAAATTCAATAATCATCATACATAACGGTTGGCGCCCTCCTTCTTTCCCTAGGTGTTCCGAAATCAAGTTCAATAAGAAAAACCGAGTTGTCACAAAAGAATATCCTCGTATTTTTCACGCTTCTCTCACTCACCATTCCGTTCTATCACACTTTACATGCACTCACTGTCTTTCCACATCTCCTCGTTTCATCTCGTTTCCTGTCTCTCCTTCTTTACCTTTGTGCGATCACGGTAAGATGGAAATTAAAAAAAAATCCTCTCGAATGCCGAAACTTTCACACCGTCTGCACCAATGTGTGTAAGGTTTCTTTAACTTATGCTCAACATGTTTTCAACTTATGCTCAACTTATGCTCAACTTATGCTTAACTTGTTCTCAACTTATGCTCAACTTGTTCTCAACTTGTTCTCAACTTATTCTCATCTTGTCATCAACTTGTCTTCAATTCGCCGGGAAAGCGAAAGATTTACCTGCGGAGGAAACACTTAAAGATAGAATATTTCCGGATCCTTTTTAGAGATCGATAGATTTCCGAACGAACGAACCATCCCTTTTATTCTACTCACCTCTTGATCTTACAGATCCAGCGTTCGTAACACTAGGTTTTCTCGATTCTTTAAGTAGACAATGTCGTACTCTTTGTAGGCTGCGTCAAGAGGATTGATGCCTGCGACCCAGGCGATCCAGTTGGCTAAAAGAGTTCTATGACTCTTTTAGCCAACTTTGTACCAGATTCACAGTGCTGATAACCGGCTATATGTAATTCGACTGGGAGACGGTTGACGATCTTGTTGACAATCCTCTATCACGATGATGCTTCTTTTTGCTTATGCGTTTACGTTTAACATGCAAAATCATGTTCACACCCTATCGTAGAACAGTTCGAACTGAACAACGATCTTAATAAACCTGTTATTTATAGTTTTCACATTAGTCATGATCAAGATGAGGTTCGAGACACAGTCTGCTAAGTTACCTGTAATGAACTTTGACGAACTCGCATGAGTCAAGAAAAAGAAGAAGAAACAATATGGTAAACTACTCCGAAACAGTATACTCAGAAACACGTATACTGATACGTGCAGTGTTTTGCGGACCATCTAACTGCAGCAAGACGAGCATTGCTCGCTCTCATAACTTATCCTAACGGGTTAAGATTCGAAACTGTTTATATATACTCAAAATTACTGGATCAACCAAAGTACAGGTTTCTAGAGCGTTTACTTGATGGTGTTGAGTACTTTCCCTTTACGGAACACGAACAAATGCTGCCACCAAACGAGGCACGTCGGAACTCGATAATTATTTACGAGGATATAGCGTGCGAAAAGTAAGATAACGTCAGAGCTTTCTTTAGTATGGGATGATACAGGGATGTTGGCTGTTTCTTTGTCAGATGTACGCTCGCATTTTGAAACATCTGGTACGCGACAATGCTAATCTGCTGGTGCTCTTTAAGCAGTATGAAATGAATCTCAAGCATGTGTACGATGATCATGTAGATACTGATCTAACTTACGCATGATTCAAAGACCTGTGTTCAAGATGCTGGAACGACGATAAGTATGGGTTTCTCCTAGTCGATAAGGATAGCGAGCTCGACGAAAATAGATACAGAAAAGAATTCGATTGTTTTGTGAGCATAAATGAGTGATCGTCAAAAAAAGAATGCAGTAGCGTTTCGGATTCAGCAACAGCAACATGCAACGTGGAAAACTTCAGGAGTTAAAAGACATCTTACGTCATATCGTTAAAGCCAGCGATGCGATTCGCAGAAAGCATAGAATGATAAAATTGGGTAGAGAGAATGTGGAACAAACGATGAATGATGTCTTCAAACCGGTAGTGACTCCATTGCAGAAATTAGTGAATGTATCTCAAACGGGATGTAACCTTATCAAAGATGAGATTAAGGCTGGAATCAAAGATTAAATAAAACAAGACATAAAAGTGGATGATACATTCAAAACGGTTGATGAATCCTTTAAGTCGACAAAAAAATGATTCTTCTGAAGGAGCCAGCGATGAAGAAGTAGACGAAGACGAAGACGTTGAAGTAAAAGAAGGAGATAAGGATGATGTAGATTTAGCTGTAGAATCCGTTAATCAGAACGATTCGATGCAACAGTATCTCGAGATGTTGCTATTGAATCAGAAAAAACACCTGGATAATGTCTATGGCGTGCGTAAACTCTCTAAGAACAGTTTGATGATGGGCGATTTACCTATAAGTTTTAAGGGTAATCGAATTCATATAGGTGATACGAGTTATCTGAAAACTATCGGTTTGATCGAACTCTTGTTCAAGAAGATACCTGACGAGTCTATATAAGCCAGGATGACTTAGATAATTAGAAAAACATTATTGTAACAACGAATGCACATAAAAAGTACTATAGTCCTCATGGTTCCATTCTTGAGAACAAAAGTTTTAAATTTAGAATCGTTATTGCAAAACTGATCGATAAGCCCTCTGCAGCGGGTAAGGGTATCGTACCACGGTATATAATTGCTGCAAAGGATAGACGAACGGATTACGCGTACTAGAATGATCCCAATGAGCTGGTTGGTGGACCGTCTTCGTCTGCTCCTTGCGTCTCAGGAAGCTGGTAATCCCAGTCATTCTAACGAAATTGTATCAATTATTGAAGAATTGCGTGAGGCAGGTATCATTTATTAACTCGGTAAAACTATCATTATCGTCACTTTGGACATGAGCGTCGATGTGTTTGGACGTCAGTTGAATAGCAGGACCACGGTTACGAACAGCCGTCGTCTTCCTGGTACTAGATGCAAATTCACCGCTACTGGACAGTACGATATGGATAATAAGAGAATGTGCAATGTTGCCAATCCTGAGGTTCAAAACTGTCGTGAAGCAAGAAGTTAATACCGTGTTTCGCGTGATGGCTGGAATGTGTAATGGCATCAATAACGAGAATCTGATGATTCAAGTTCTCCATTCTAATGTGAAGGAAGCGTTGAAGCATCTAAAAGTTGATATCGAAACAGGACAATACTTGACGATTTGCAACTCTGAGATCATTTCCAAGCTGGACGCCAGGAATGGATGGAAAAAAGTTAGCGGTGGTGAAGGAACTTCATAAACCCGCTAGAAAGAATGACCAATGTCGGCATGTTGACATCCGTGGCTTGGATAAGATCTGGCAAGCGGATCTCCTTGGCATGTCAGCGTATGGGAGAGAGGACCAAGGTTACAAGCTTACGTGTTTACGCAAAAATACAAAATTCAATATAAAGCGCAAAACCACAGGAAAGAGTTGAGTCACAAAAAATATAAGATAACTATCGATCAAATCACATGAGCAAAATATAAATCACCTAAGAAAATAGCACACACGAAAATAATATAAAATAATAACTTCAAATATTCCATTATCGCTCTGTCGATGTTTATGAGATCTCGATTAGTTTATAATATTTAATACCACGTAAAAGAAATGATACTGCATAGAACCAAATATAATATGCCGAATACAATGCACGCAATTGTCCTGAAGGGGTCAGAATAACAAATTCGCAAATATAAGAACGTGGCTCTCAACTATTGCAATTAGACAAACCGAATTATTATGCGTCATTGACTTTGCATTCAGGAAAGCAAGTGTCTAGGCCAAAATTATTACAATATCAAACTCCATAAGCGATAATCAAATACTAGGCCCAATAAAATAGTTACAAAGAATCAATTTGAGGCAAGAAATTATAGCAAAGCAAAATTATCGGTAGTGGAAGAATTTAGGAATTTTGTTTGAGTCAAACCGGAGAGCCGGGATTATGCAGCAACGATCTTCTCGGTTATAAATTTCCAAATCTTACGATACACGAGAGAAGACTCCAAAAAAAGAAATTAACATCAAATAACATCTCATAGCGCAACACCAAGAAAATTAAACCAAATAATAGTTTCACACGCAATATTAAACTGCACTAAGGTCCTTCTTCATAAAAACAAGAGCGGGAAAACATTCGCTCCCTAGTCATACGCAAAACCGCCGCACAGGCAGAAGGCCTAGACGCGTTATTTTTCTAACTTCAAAACTACACTGTTGGCCAAAAGTTTCCTTTCCCTCCGTTAAAACAGAAACCAGTTGCAATATCCCTGTGATATTGCGTACATAAGTAAGGGACAGTAATTTACGTCGATCTGCGTCATAGGTAGCTACGCATTTCTAATTGCGTCGTCGATAGCGCGAAGGGAGAAAGTGACCTTCAGTAGTCTGTATATTATTAAGACGGTTCGCTCACGTGTTCAACTCTTACATATTGTTAGTGTATCGCGTGCACGATGTCAGTACGTCGTCAAAGAGTCCCGTATCGCCAGTTGACGGAGTTTTGAGAGGGATTACATCGTGAGCTTACGAGAGGCTGGCTTGTCATGAAATGAAATCACGCGTCGTACGACGGGTAAAAGAGGATCGTACCTCTTCGCAACCACACTCTAGTCGCCCTCGTGTGACATCAGAGCGAGAAGACAGATAGTTGATCCGCGTCTCGACTTCGAGTTGTGCATGATGTAGATCTTGGTTCGTCGGAGATGGGGAGAACGCTTACAGACAGCGTGTGTTCAACCCCGCCCCCCGCACCCTGAGATAAGCGTAATGGTTTGGGGGGCTATTGCGTACAAAGGACGGTCTCATCTCCTACACGTCCAGGGTACGCTGACGAGCGCTCGGTACATCAGCGAGGTTCTGCAACCCGAGGTGGTACCTCTGATTCGACGATTCCCAGGTACCACATTTCAGCAGGATAACGCTCGTCCACATGCCGCAAGGACGGTACAAGCCTTCCTCACCCGGGAACATATTCGAGTGCTTCCGCAGCCGGCTCGTTCGCCACATCTTGACCCGGTTGAACATATATGGGACATAATCGGTCGGCGTCTTCGGCATTATCTACAGCCCACGGCTAATACTGAAGAGCTCTGACGACGAGTCAATGCAGCATGGATGACAATTTCTCAAACTACCATTCAGCATCTGATCAACTCCCTCCCCCACCGTGTAACTGTTGTACTCCAAGCTGCCGGTGTCGACACGCGGTACTAAGGGTGCTCATGTACCTACGCATTGAGGGCTGTCCTGGTGAGTTCAGCATTCTTTGAATATGACCTACTTATATACAAAGTTTTGTTGTAATATCACTTCGCGTTTTTGAGGTTGGGGGGGGGGGGGGGGGGGCCTTTTGGCTAGCAGTGTATATACAGGATGTCCTACAAAACCATTAACAAATGTATTTATGAATCAGTCAATTCATCCGTTAGCAAAATTTATCATTTGCAATGTTGTTTTGTGGAAGGGACTTAATGGTAAATGAATAGGAACCCACTGGTTACCATTGATTACCATTAGCAAAACGCCTTTGCTAATGATAGATTTTGCTGAGGGATACTTATTCCTAAGATAGTTATTGTATTGTTACTATTTATCTTGTAATGCTTGCCTTGATGAATCATGAGCTCATTCTCGAGGACATGTTATAAATATATAAATGTTTTCCATCATTATCGCCTCTTATGAATTGAAGAAGTTCAGCGTTTAAATGTAAAATGCCACCTGAAAAAAATAACAACATGAATCGCTTATATTTGATAGATGATACTGTTTCAGAATAGGGTGTCCCAGAGAATCATTACCAAATATATCTGTGGTGTCTGCGATTCATGACAAACACTGTGTACACGCTTGCAAGAAATAAGTTACTTAAAAACTTGGGAAATAAAGAATAGGAAGTATAAGATATAATTAAAAAACTTTGCACTTATTGCGTGACATTGTGCACTGCACTAATCCTTTGTATACATTGTAACAGCTTTCCCTAACTACCGAGGTAGCGAGATGTAGGCAGGGTAGAATAGGGAAACGTCACCTTCGCCCGGCT
>JARQST010000655.1:0-63629 GCA_030142225.1 Pachycephus smyrnensis
AACATTTATAGATTAAAAGTAACACTAAAAATAAATACAATACTTACATATGAAAGCTGCGATTGACCATTGGAGTATATTCCACTTTACAAATAATACATTTTTTTGTCATATCGGAAATTTGTTTATACTTTTTTTCCGAAATTACGCGCAATTAACCACGACCAAACAAATTCATCGCAGTTCGTCGTACTACGTTCAACGTGTAGTTGGTATTCACGCATGCGCGGTTAGACAAAGATAGAGGGGCCCAGATGCAATTGTCTCTTTTTATTCCGGGGACGTTTTTTCAACCCACTCCCGTGGTCTAGTTCTTATATGTCTCTATGGTTAAAATAGAGTTAACCAATCAAATTAGTTTATTCCGCTCAAATCTCGTTTTTTATTGATTAATTCTATTTTAACCCTGCACGTGGAAACATAACCTATGTTACATTGGCGTTATGCATGTGAGTGGGAAATTACAAATGCTATGCACATTAAAGGTAACTACTGTATTTGCTGGTTTTAAACATACCATATAATTACGATTCGATAATAAATATAAGATGTTTTCTTTTAGCAATTATCAACGAAAGGTAAGTTTTACAGATTAACATACACGGTTAAATGTCGAATGGTAAAATATAGCCAACCTTAGTAAGCAAAAGACCCAGTAGTGGCTGCACATTTTGCAATGGCAGTCATCGGACTTTTGTTTTTGGTTAGTGATTAGATAGTAGCTTCGAAATTAATAAAAATTCACTGAAATATGGAAGCCAAACGATCACAGCAGTGGCCATCAGAAAATACAGGTTTTTAAAAGAATATTTTTTATAAAAAAGACAACATAATCATAATCTTTTATTGTCATTTGCTTACAGATGTCAATCAAGATGAGTTAATCCTTCAACAACAGAGACGTATTGAAAAAGAGGTGAATATCTTACGTATACAAAATTTACAAGATTTTATCGAAAAACGAACATATGAAGTGTAAAACAATCATAGTTACATATAATTTGCTTATTCAAAGTTTGAGTATCCAAGTAGTTCGCTATAATTATTTTTAGGTTAGAAGTTGAAGGTTGCATTGACATGATTTTGACCCTTAAATAGATTGCAAATTTTCATTGTTTACTTTAACAAACATTAGTGCGTTACGAGCAATTTCTCAAATTGTTGTGAAGTTTAAAATAGTGGTACTACTGTTATTTTTGATTATTGGTTTAAATATGCCTTTTGATTTACAATTTTTCTCATTGCTTAATTATTTTAATGATTAAGATGACTTTTTCATACTTGGATAAAAATAAGAACAGAATCTACACATGAAGTAGAAGTGATAAATATAAAATTCATTATTAAGTTAATAATATGTATGCAAATTGAAGCTTATGTAAATGTTATGTTTATTTCAGATATCTGAATCAATAGCTCTAGTAGGTGAAAAAGAATCTTTAACGAGTCTAGAGCTTGAATATGCCAAGGATGAAGTATATCTTTCAAAAACAAAAGTTTTGGGGCAGAAGTACTCATACATTAGAAGAACAAGGCCCGATGGGAACTGTTTCTTCCGAGCATTTAGTTATGCTTACCTTGAAAGACTGATTGACAACAAGGAGGAATATGAAAAATTTAGAGATCTTGCTCTGAAGAGTAAAGACAACCTTGTTGCATTAGGATTTCCCCAATTCACTGTTGAAGATTTTCATGACACGGTAACTAACTTGAGTAGTACTACTTTAAGATAACTCTGACAAAATTATGATCAAAATCATAAGGACATATCATATACTCACACACACACCTTTACAGTTTATGGAAGTGATTGACAAAGTTGGTGGTAATTCAGAGGCCAGTCGTGTGGAATTACATAAATTATTCAATGAGCAAGGTTATTCAGATTACGTGGTTGTGTATCTTAGATTAATAACTTCTGGCCAGCTACAACTTGAGGCTGATTTTTATCAACATTTTATTGAAGGAGATCGTACGATCACAGAATTCTGCCATCAGGTTTGTTCTAAAATTAGATATACGAAAATAATGACAACTTGTAAAACGAATAAATAAGTTAAAATAACACTTTCCATTAATTGCAGGAAGTAGAACCGATGTACAAAGAGTCTGATCATATCCACATTATAGCAATGAGCACAGCTCTTGGAACTGGGGTCCGAGTACGTTACATGGATCGAGGTGCAGGTACTGAAGTGACAGCACATGACTTCCCTGAAGGAGTATTACCAACTGTCCATTTACTTTATCGTCCTGGCCACTATGATATTCTTTATCCCTGATAATTCTTGCGTCATCGTGTCATCCATCTCACTACATTTCACACCTTAAAAAAAAACTGCTGAGCTCGCCATTGTTAATTCTTATATGTAAATGGATTCTAGGACACATTGATTTTTTATTATTGAATGCGTAATAGTAAGATTATTTGTATCCCAAACTTCTTTTAGGTAATGCAAAGAAATAATGTTCATTCTTTTAAAATTAATTATTTCCACGATGCAATAGATTTTCGACGCTTGATTTCATTTCTCTGGTTACTTGCAAAGGAATAAAACATAATTAGCTTCTCGTTTTACATAAAAATTATTTGAGATAATGCAGTTGCATTAATTGGTAATTGAGAAAGCCCAAATTCATTTAACATTTCAATATAATGTACCATGTCTTCATCGTAGCTGATCATGAAGCAAATGCTTTCATTTCTTGACGTTTTCTGCTCCATCCACACAATAAATAGAAATGATTTTGAAAAATTTAGATCCATATCCATCCTTTGTACATGTGGATAAATTAACTAATATGTTATTATTTCGCTATTTCATTGATAGGATATACTTTAATCCTTTTCTCGTTATTGTCTGAGCACGCTAGTTGAACACAGACAATAATCAACAATTGCTCTGAATAAAAATAATGTCGATTGATTTATCAATTGTGCTACAAACTTAATAGATCCAGCACTATCGCTAGAACAATTATTCGTTTGCCGACATTTGTTTGCCCATTTTCTATTTTTTGCATACTTTTTAAATTATCAAATAGAATTCGTTAACGAATACATGTAATATATTCATATCAATTTTATTTAAGTCTCGTTCCAACATAAGAATGTCACCACTTCTTTTGTAGTATTCAATTAGTAAAGACAGGCCTTGCACCACCTGAGTTTAGAACGTATAATCTAAAATAATACCTCATGAGAAGTGAAATTTAAATGAAACTAATTAACTTCAAATCAATCCAGTGTTGCGAACTACTTACTGTACTGGCAGTCAGCAATCTGCAAAGAATCCTTACTCCTTTAGCATTCTTTGTTTTACTTCTTTCATTGACATTTATTAATGATTCTTTTTGCTGATATTCTATGTTACACTACTTGTTACTTTGCCTGAGGAAGTCAGGTGAAAGCTTTGTTTGGCTTTATATTCATTATAAAATGATTTTTACGTCATCTCTTAAATTTTCTTTATTTATACTTTAAGGGGACTGGGGACTTTTAACGGCTATCTTAAATCTTTAATCATAAACACGAAATTATTGCATTTTCTTCATTTAAAAGAAGTACACACATATTGTTCTAAGTTCTATAATTACTCACATGCTACTTTTGTAAAAAATATTTGAGAATTGAAAGCATGCAATGTATACAAAATTATGACACAAATATGTTACACATCGACAAATTGCAAACGTCTCACGCCCTCATATCTCAATTAATCCATGTCAAAGTATGATGATAATAATAGTTCAGCTTGCAAAAATATGTGCACATGAGTGTGTATGTTTGCATGAGAATTTTATATCACATTCTTATAAATTAGGAAAAACTTTGCCTTACCTTTTTCCATTTGCAGTCAAAGTTCGAAAGAGTTGTTCAATGTAGTAATTTTTCATAGAAAGATGTACTTTCTATGATAAATTACAACAAATTAAGCTGTTAATTTTCTGTTTTCTGTTGATGACCTAATTATGATGTAGAAAGTAGTCATTTATCATAGATAGTTGTCATTTGTATGAGAAAGTACAACTAACTGTTTTGTAACTATAGAAGGTTGTATTTCATTGTAGTAAGTTGTAAGAATTTTCTACAAAAAACTAACTTTTTACAAAATCAGTGAGTTGTAAATTTCGCATACTTTGTTTCAGAAAGGCATAATTTGTTGTTGAAATGGCGTAGATTCTCGTAGATTTTTTTCGCCAGGGGTGTTCCCCAGTCCCGATAAAATCACTCTCATTCGTATTCCTGTTCGTAATCTTACATACTACAAAACATATATATAAGCTAAAAACTCTCCCAGCTATAAGAAACCCAATACGCAAGAAGAGTCCATCGTTGTATATTTTTATCTTCTATTCAGGGCTAGTATTGCCTATACCGATGGGCAAAGTCCCCTTGTGTAGGCTCACATATTGAAATAAAAAGTGAAATAAGTATCGTATTGGAAATTTGTATTAGACAATGTGTCATAAACCCCTCTACATAAAATCGCTGATTATACTACTTTATTACATGATTTGAGATACACATCATTTTAGGTATCTAACCGTTTAATTTGATAGAGTACAGATGTCTCTCCCCACAGCCTGTTACACTAGAGCGTGCCACGAGTATCTAAAAATATAAATTCTTTTAAAAAAAAGTAGAGATTAAAAGTACTTTAAATACACTGCTTAAAAAAGATTAAAACCAATTTTTAAAAATCAATCGGAATGAATCAGGTTTGTGCATCAGAAATTTCTTCTCAAATCCTATATATATTTACTAATAGGAATGAATGAGATCCCTACCAAATCCAATTAAAAATTAATTTTTTTAACCAATAAAATCCCATTGGATACCTGTTCATTGTAATTCATTTTTAGTCGGAAACCAAATTCCTCCAAATGCTCCGATTAAATTCAGTTGTAATTGAATTGGAAATCTATTGATTTCTAATGGTTTTAATCGGATTTATTAAACAGAGGACCGCCATATTTTTCGAATTTGCCGGGACAGCTGCCTGACCATATACGTTTTCTTTTAAGAGGGGAGTCTCCTTTGAGAGGTCAAAAAATCGTTTTTTTTTCTTGCATTTTCTTATAGCCTAAGGACTTAAAAATATCTTCCTAAAGGGATTTGTCAAAATTCGAAAAATTCTCGAAGTTACAGAACGTTGAGTGTTACGTGGCGCCGGTTGAAATCGGAGCGCAAAAAGCCTGGCTCGACAGCGGCGTTCCCGAACAATAACACGAGTTCAAGAGTCGAAATATTAAATGTATAAGGCCCTTCGTATAAGGACGGTCGTCGAGCTGTAATTTATACCTAAGTGAGCCCCCGTTTATTTATCTGTGAAAGGGTTAGTTCTCTGTCGAGAACTAGTCCGGGCCAAAAATGGTTGAAATTGCATCCTATCTAGCTGCTGGGATATTCAGTGAGGGCTATCATAGTATTCTTAAGACGATGATGACGATGAGAATAATCATTGGCTAGCAAAGCAAAGCATTTGCTGATTATCGCGGCAATCTGCACTTGGAGAAATCGGAACGGCGTAGCTCGAACTTCAGTCAGGAGGCTCAAATGACTCAGAGATGTAAAAGACTGGCACAAAACGAATTCTACAAAGAGGAGGAGGGTTTCCTTTATGCTCCTGGTATTGCTAATTAGTTATATAAATTTGTAAGTACCTTAAATTTCGTTATGAACTGTACCTAAAACTTTAAACGCGTTTTTCTCAAAACAACATTTTTTAAGCTAGCGTGTATATCTTAAAAACTGAATGTCCGATCGACTTCAAATTTTAACTGCATCTTTAATACATGTCTCTTTTTCGCATATACCTATGAACACGATGATATTTTGATTAGTTTTTTTTTTAATTGCAAAAAACGTACATTTCAGTGAAAAAATGAAATTTTTTTAACATACGTTACATTTTTTGGGTATATTATAGGTATATGCGATAGCGACACTCATAGAATTTATGAATCGATTTGATTTTTTCGTTTCAGATAATCAGAACTTTAAATATCATCCACGCCATAGACACAGCATTTTTCAGACGTCATACGTAGCAGCCTGTACATCGATTTCGTGACGTCCTATATAAGTATAAAAATGAATGTGACTACTTAAAATATAAATAAAAATGTTAAGTTTGGATTTTATACGCCAAATACATTTCGTTAAAAAAAATCGTGAATTTGACCTAATTTTTTGTGCTCCAAACCAGACTTCCCCCTTAAGCCTGTCCTTCATCAACGATCATAGATTTTCGATCGAGTTGGCTTCAAGAGATTGATCCACCGAGTCTAAACGACGCCATTTTCGGCTTTCCAAGTTCTGCAGAGACGACTGCAATGTTTCACAAAAAAATATACAATAAACGCAAAATGAGATTAGTATAGTAGAAGAAACATGGAGATTAAGATCCGTGAGGAAAGAGAATTGCGGGGGGGGGGGGGGCTCATACAACAAAGATATAAATCGGGCAAGTTATTCGTTACTGAAATTCTAATCGATTTATAAAATTCGACTTAGGGAGAAAATAATTCAGGGTCACAAAAGAATATAGAGTTCTCAATATCTATAGCGGCAACGGAACGAATCCCTTGAGTACATGACAATAACAAAATTAACCCTTTGAGTACTGAATTATTTGAAGATTTTTATGCCCATGGGACGGATTTAATTTGTCGCTACATGGATTCTACGAGTCAGACTCGTCCACCGTAACTTCGCCCAAGTAAGCAGATGACGAGTCTCACTCGTCAAATGTACCCAAAGGGTTAATACTAAATTTTTGCAAGAATACAAAATATAAAATTCGCCATACCATAGGAAAGAGTTGAATCACATCGAATATAAAATATAAGTTAGAACATAGTACATAGAAAGACATATGTAAACCGTAAAAGAGAAATTATGCCAACGAAAGATTACAGGTATGTACAGTACTACCTCGTTATAAGTGAACTCGTTGTAAGCAAATTTCTCCACTGTTCCGCTTGACTGAGCTTTATATGTAACTTCCCCTACTTAAACTCTCTGTACCAGGCGCACCTAACTTTGGCGCGGACCTCTCGTGATAAGCGAAAAAGAGATTGCATGAAATCATATGTGTTTGGATACCGAATTTTGTTATCTATGTTCATATAAAAGACAATTCAGAAATGTTTTGCATTCCTTCCATTATATATACTTAAGAAGCGAGAGTAAAAACAGAAGGGGACAGCAAGAAAGAAAGTAAGGTTTATCATTTCATTTTTAAGTTTAGCGGCTGTAGTATAACGAAGAATTTTTACAATAAACTTGTAGACACGAAATGGCCGCTCCCACACTCCACCTGAAAAAGAAAGGAAAAAATTTTTAATAAATTAATAAACAACAACAAGAATTTCGATGACGTCTAATGGAAAATATTTATCATAATTAATTATAATTTATCTTCTAAGGTGAGAAATCTACTTATTACCACTTCTAATATCATTATATTTTTCACATTAGTTTACCAATTTGTAAAAATAATTTTGTAATCAATTAACACAGATACATTACCTGATGATGACTACCAAAGTGTTTGAAACGTCGTAAATCAACTTGTCTTCTTATTACCTTGGCTGCACGGTCGACATCCATACACTGGAATATTCCTAAAAATTAACAGCACAGCCGACATTACATATCATATACATATAACAAAGGCCTACGAGAAGGCATTGATCCCTCTTATGCATTTACAAGACAATAAATAAAATAACAATATATTTGTGAGATCGTGAGCTAGTATCATTTTAGTTTATTTGTCTTTAGTTATTATTATTCAACAAGCTTTTTTTATACTTACCGTAATACCGAACTAACACTGCACCCCGTCCTTTCACATGCGATAACTGCGATACGCTTATAACGACACCACTTATTACATGCGCGATTCCCGAGCTCGCTGCGCAGTAGTGGGGGAACACTCGAGCACGAATTTTTTAGAATCCTTTCCCCTAACTGCCCTAACATTTGCTTATAACGTGGTAGTATTGTATTTATATTCATAATATGAATAATCTCCTTTGTTTGTAAACAAAGATATCTTAAATTTACGATGATAATGAAAAATATGTTTGAACAAAATAAGAAAAAAAATCAGATAAAATGTTTATATCGTTATTCAAATATTTTTTATAACAATTTCAGTATTTGTTTGTAAAAAAAGAAAATTATTTACGTTTGAAAAGTTAGAGATAAAAATGACCAGTAACTGATCGTTCCATTCAGAATTGAATAGAGTTCACCAATCACGTGCTGCTCTTAACAACAATACTCACGTATGATTGGTTAACTTAGTCCACAGTAGTCGGGGAGAAGTACAAGCACTGTTTTTCAAGCGGTGAAGCGACATGCAAAGTTATACAGATTTTGTATATGACGCGATTTGTTTCTCTTGCTTTAATTTTCTCGTCGTCGCCGTTCGCAAGTATTGATGTCTGTGAACGTTGAAAGATTAAAGTGACTAATAATTTGACTGTCAGCAATTTAGTACAATTTCACACTGTTCTGAGAAATATATACTTTCTATATTTTTTGAGAGCATTTGATATAAAAGTGAGTATAAAAATACGTTTGCAATAACTAAATTGTCTACATGAATAATATGAATAATTATTAATTGATTTTTCCAATTTCTTAAACTGATGTTATACGGAATACAAAATCGACTGCATAGAAAATTCAAGACTTTTAGGTTATATGGCAATATGTATGTTCTATAAATTATAAGTAAATGAAACACAAATAATTCAAATGCAATACCGAGTTACAAGTATTTCTACTATTGAATAAATGGAATCTCCTTGTAGGTTATAACAATGTCCAGTACATCACAAAAGCATAAAAACTTTGTCGCGGAGCCTATGGGCGACAAACCAGTTACTGATCTTGCTGGCATCGGTGAAGTACTGGGAAAAAGATTAGAAGCAACAGGATTTGATAAAGTAAGTAACTCCTTGATTACTTGAATGTATTGTCATTTTCTTTATCATATATATGTCTATTAAATTGTATGTATTCCATTTAAATCATGTTTCCTACATTTTTTTTAAAGAATTTTTTGTACCAAATTTAATTTTATTCTTCAAAGTTCACTTTTACAAAGATTACGTCAGAGTGTGCTCTTATTTATAATCACATACATTTTTTAAGCATGAATCAATTCAAAACATTTTACTATTATTTACATTGATATAACACGTAGATGAATGAATACTTAAAGGATATACAGTTTTTATATGATTCTTTAAAGTTCTAACTGTGGAGTATCTCATATTCCGGATGAGTTACAATGAATTACAAGAGAGTGTTACTCTCTATAGTTGAAATACGTCTTCAACACCATTTTGGCAAGTTAAGTCCATATTAAACTTTTGATACAATTATATTTTTTGTTTTCATTGGAACTTAAAAATAATTAAAAAGAATGTTAACGACAGTATGTGATGTGATTAAATTTAAAATTCGATAATGTGATATTAAAAAATTAATTTATGAATTTAATATCATTAAAGAAATAGTTTTAAAAAAGGAAACATTTTCACTGTATTATGCTCATCTCTTTAAATCTAAAAATATTTATTAATATTAAAGGAAAAACGAAATCTATAAGTAGCATATTTTAAATGGAATAAAAGGTATAACGATTTTTTTAGTTTAAAAATTATAGTCTATTATAATAGAGGATGAATCAAGTTCGAGAACGTATTCAAAATCTTAAATCAATTTATTTTTTCTTTTCCTGGCCTCCTATGAAAAACTTTGACCTCTAATTCTAGTAATTTCCTCTATTTCCTATCCTCTCATATGCACAACTAAATCTTCCCTATTATAAGTAGTTTTCTAAGTATTAATGTAGTTTTACTTCCTTTATTCCACTCATTCTTGTCATACCGCAATTCTACATCTAACTCTTTTCCCACTCCATATTTTGAAATATCATCTATTTTTTCATTGAGTTGTCCTTGATGAATATGAGTTTTTTCTTCTCCGATTGCGTTCCTAATCTTTTTATAATTTTTTCTATTTTCCTTCCTGCTTATACTGATAATGTAATCGTAATCTAAGATCAGATATCTAATTTAGCGCATCTGTAACTTATATAAAAGAAGGCTTTTCCTAATTTAGTATAATTTAAAATTGAAGTCCTATGTCCAATGATGACTATAATTGTCCCTCATAATCAATGAGTCTACTTGAACATATGTTGCGAATGTTTGGATACTGCATCTTTGTCAGGTGCATGATGAAAGGAAGACACATAATAACGTTCGCAGCAGGGGTAGTAATTTTTAAAACGCACCCAATGTTATTACTCTAAACTTGTTTTTCTTTACTTATAGTGTATTCTCTCTTCTTTCTGTGTTTGTTCAAACTCTTCTTTTCAAGTTAACTAAATATATATAGGTGAAAGAATTAGACAATTATGAGGTTAGAATCTCATTTTAAATATTAAAATTACAAATCATAAATCTTTTATTGAGATCACAATAGTTCTACAGTTTTTGCTAACTTTAAAAAATAGTTACTTTGACGGAAGCAGAAGAAAATAAGTTTTAAAAATCAGGAATTCAATTTGTAATACTCCACTGTTGGACGAGAATCATTTTTTTATTCTTCCCATCACAGTTTATAAAGAGATCTTTAGGTTTTCGATCGTTTTTCTAAGAAAGTCCTTGGGCATATTTTAATGAACGAATTATGGTGATTTGTATGTTACATCTCGTGAAATCTCGACTTAAGAATTGAATTTTCGTAAAATAAGGACAAGTAAAAGTAAACATTTAAAAAAATTGTATATGAAATTTTCTAATTGATACACGTAATCCACGTAGAGGATCTTATTGATTTTTTGTATGAAACATCTTCAATATATAAATTTACGATCTAGACCATTTTATTTTATTTAGGTTTAATGAATTCACTTATTGGTTTGAGTAGGAAAATTGTTTCCTGCCACGCCTGCCATAGAATGTCATGTCTAAAAGGTCAACTTGGATCTCCATTTTCTCAAAGTGATACAACATATATACATATATGTAAATCAATATTTTATGCAATTCTGGACAATGTATAAGCAATATTTAAATTATTGTAAGCTGTAAAAGTGGCTGCATGACTATAAAACCCAGTCAACAATATCAGCAACAAAATATGCTAGAACAATTGATCCCCACGATTAAATATCCCAGCATCAAATTGATCCCCGCGATAAAACATCCCATCATCCCATTAGAAATGTCGGGTCCTTTTTTAGAATTTTTTAATAAAATATTTCTTTTTTGAATTAAAGAATTTTTGTGGCAAGCTACAATGTTTTTTTTTTAAATCGTGGGGTACCCTTGGCATTTGGATGTTTGAATGGTGGAGGGTCCTTTGCTCAGGTAAAATGTAATTCAAAATAAAAATACTTATTTACGGCAATTCCAAAAAATAATTGGAGTTCTAAGCTATTAACCTTACGTAACCTTACCTAGCCATTTACAAACCCATCACAGCATTACATACTTGTGTCGGACTTCTATTTTTTTTAAATATATTTATTTATGTAGAGAAATGTCTGTTATTGTATTTATTTAAGAATTCCCTTTATTTTTTGCAATTATAAAAAAAATTATTTTTGTTTTAATTAAGACCACTGGGGAGTGCAAACGGCCATCTTGAATTTCCAATCACGAAAATCGTAAATTACACGGAATTGTTGCATTATCCTTATCGAACTCGAGTTCAGGCAGATTTGTATAAGTCCCACAGTAACGGAAGTTAAGGAATAATTGCGAAATAAAGGAATGAGATGCATGCAAAATTTTAGTACGAAAATCTTTCACCTCAAAAAATTGCATGAGTCTCATTCCTTTATTTCGCAATTATGCCTTACGAAAGTGCCATTTCAGTAACTGTGGGACTTGTACAAATCTGCGGGTACTCGAGTTCGATAAGGATAATGCAACAATTCCGTGTAAATTACGATTTTCGTGATTAGAAATTCAAGATGGCCGTTTGCACTCCCCAGTCGCCTTAATAAATTGTTACTTTTTAATGCTAACTTCCCGAAGAATAGAATTTTTAATTTATCGCGGGGATCAATTAGATACTGGGATAATTTATTGTGGGGATTAATTGTCCTGGGATATTTTGCCCAGGATTTTTAGTCACCGGCTCTTATAACTAGAATATTTAGGCGTGTCACCGTAGAGGTATTAGGAGTGCCATTAGGACTTCAATAATTTATTTGTCATTTTTAAAATGGAGTGCCAACTTAACAGTAGTCTTATAATTTACTTTACTAGTCTTGCTACTTAATGCTACACAAATCTTTCCTTTGGTTTTTCTCCACTAAACTACATAAAAAGTAAAAAAATATAAAGACCCGAAATGCAATTGCAACTATTTTTACTATAAATGTTACAACCCATAACTTATAAAAATGCATTGTTTATTCCCTTATTTTATTTCATTAATGAATTGTCTCACAGTTGCTGTTTAAGAGAATAATTAATCCATTATGTTGACAGGCATATGTCATACTTGGGCAATACCTCGTTTTGAAAAAGGACAAGGAGCTATTTCAAGAATGGATGAAAGATCAATGCTCTGCCAATGCTAAGCAATCAAACGACTGTTACCAATGTCTTAGCGATTGGTGTGAACAATTTTTGTAAACTAGTTTTGCGAATGCCTACAACGTTAAGACTAACTGCAATTTTAAAACATATTTTATATTTCTTATTAGAATATGCAAGGTTTTACTATAATAATTATCATAATTTCATTACATTTGTACACTTTTTTGTAATAAGTAAGAGTTTTCTTACGTTCATTGAAGTTGTGATATAGAATTATGTCACATTGATAAAATGGTTTTCAAAGCGAATGCATCTATTATAACTTCTATAGAATGCTAACTAACGTCTATTATTTCACACCTAAATTTTTGTTATTCACTCAGTATGCTATGAATTAAACTTTACAATGACTTACGTCAAGACAATACGATTCTTTTTTATTGTAATTTTTTCGATCCCTGTTTTTTAAATTTATCAGAGGTGTTAAGTTTCGCACATACATACGTAATCCATTATTGTACTGTATCTATGACGTACTGCGTTGAACAATTTTACAGAATGCATAGAATTGGCGAATATCATAAGCCTTACTTGTGAAGATGTCAAAATCAAAAAAAGTTCTTATATTAATGCTGTGCATAAGTTACTCGTATTAGATCAGAATTGTCATTATACTTTCAGAATCTAAGTAGCCGTGTACAAACTCCGTCTTTAGGCTTCAGTTATTAAGATCTAACTACGCATGCTTTAATTTTTAACAAATTCAATGGAGGATGTGCATCACATGAAACAATCTATTTTTTGATAAACTAAACTATAACTAAAACTACAAAACGACTAAAAAGATTCGGTAGAGTCTCATGACAAATAACACCACAAGAGACTTGGCCATATCCAAACAATAAAATCAGTCTTTCTGAATATATGATTTCATTATTGCTGAGAACATTATGTACCCTTCAGAAAAAAAAAATGTAACTAGATGTATTTGTTTTTATCTGTATTTAGCCACTTTATCGAAAAAATTATATATGAAATTCTTTCCATTATCTATAAGTATATGTACATTATTTTCAAATTATTTGGTTTACTTGTTCAACATATAAGTGGCGTTCGATATTTTTGAAAAAGCTGTATAAGAAATCAAAAATTGATAGAATCAAAATGTTACACCGGTATCACAGTACATCGATTTATTGCAAACTGCGTATACACATACATTCTATATTTCAAAAAATGATGGAAGACAAGCGATTGACAGAATTCTAGCAGACAGCTAATTAATATTTAATATTTAAACACTTTCAAAAATAAATTGTATGTTTCGAAAATAAACATGTATAAAATCAATTAACTGTTATTTGTCACATAATTTTTTGATTGTAATTCGTTACCATTATATTCTCCTTAATCTCACCGTCCAAAAATGAATGACAATTTCAAAGACCGACTTCTGCTATGTAAGTACAAGATCCAAAATTCGGCTAAATGCAACTACGATATTTATAGGCTTGTTATGCCGTGTTATTCAGCATTAAATAAATGTTTTAATGGCTGTTGTAGTCATACTTGTGATGTATACTGCATTGGTGGATGAAATCCTTCCTCTGGCAGTCAAACTGCAAATAGGGAAGTTTTTAACATGCTATCAAATAGAAACTTTTCTTTATTTTACTTTAAAGCTCGTCCATTTCTACAAAATATCACAACTTTAAGAAATGTACAAGTTACACATATTAACACGTCAGTCACCGGTGACTGACACTGAACTTTCCGTTCAGGCCGCGTCAGTCATCGGTGACTGACAGTAAGATACAATGGCCCTAATATATTTACACACCTACATCGAGTAAGTTTGATTTTACAAGTGAGCTTGGCATTGCTATACCACAGTACCGCAATACGCACTTATAAGCAGCGCGCGTGGCCTGACCGGGATTTCCTCATAAATGCGCGTGGCAGCTAACGTGTTAACCTTCTGGAGACTAACTGGCGTGTATTTACACCCCAGTGTCTTTTCAACGACCGAGAAAATCTCTAATAATGGAGAAGGCATGGTCTTTTATCTCAACGAAAAATTTTGAAAGGCTCTAGTAGGAGGCCTCAGGAGGCACAGAACTGTTGATACTGACTCATAGTTGACGATAAACAGATTCCCCATGTAGCACCTAATATTTCAGAAATATTACAGAAATGTAACGTTGTAAGATTGGTAATATTGCATGTTGTTTCTAATATGTTTCTGTAACATTGTAGAAACGTGCAAATGTATCATCATTTTATGATTAATGATAAATTTCTAAAAGTTACCGAAGGTTAAAAGATTCGCTACATTTTTGCCGTTTTTTGGCGCACCGTTTGCTTGTTTCAACGATTACATACAAACTTCAGTTCAGACATCCATTTTTGGATAAGATCGCATGGAACATGCAGAAGTGTCTTATGCATCCGCCACCGTAAAAAAGAAATGTATGCGTGCGTGCGTGCGTGCGTGCGCGCAAAAGGTATCCAAAGTTCCAGCCGAACCGCTGAACCGATCAACTTGAAATTTACACCAGACATTAAGTTTCGGATGTAGATGACACAGTAATATCTGCAGATGTCCAACACTTCCTGTTTAAAGATGACGCATGGGGAAATATCGGAAAACGTAATGTCGTATGTCTGTATCCAAAATTCGGGATGAACCACTTAACCAACCGGTTCAAAATTTACAGGAAAAATCATGAGGATCTAAACGGCTCAGTAACGTTTGTAAATGTCGAGCACTTCCAGTTTGGACCATTAAAATTAATCCTTATTCGGAAAACGTTTTTTTGGTACCCTCAGACCGAAAACCTAACAAAAACGTGACAACCTAACAAAAAACGTGACAACAAAAATTTGTAAAAATTCATATACTGTCTTTGAACCTTCTACTATAACGCTATAAAAAAGAAATTCTGAAATCATTTTTTGCAATATGTTTTTATTGCACCAGATGCGTGATCCGCGTGGCTATCGAAGAATAATCATAACTTTTGAACGGAACGTCCGAAAAAAAATAAATTAAAGCTAAAATATAAAGGAATAAATGTACCCATACTTCACATCAGAAAATTGTAACCGGATGTTTAATTTTGCACCATGAAAAATCGGAATTTTTTAACGATACCGATATATACCTTATTATTTTTTTCTGAATAAAAAAATCATTATTTGGAAGAAATATAGAAAAAATCGAACGTTTATCGTTGAATATTCCAGAAAAAAGAAATTTTGTGAAAAAATGTCGCAAGGTCATAAACGATCCTTCGACTCCAAGCCTATTATAAAAGTTCTACGTTGACCGAAAACGTGGGTCAATTTTGACTATAATAATTTAGACTATGAGTCTAATATTAGTCTAATACTTTAGACTATGATAATTTTGACTCCTCCACCCTCAGGTATAAACTGATGCAATGGAGCGGCCGTTCGCGTAGGATTTTCCTTACACTTAAACATTTTTAAGGGTGGGGGATGACTACGAAGTGGGAGCTGGTTCTCGACTTATTACAACAATTCAAATCGGCTAGGACAAAAGTGACTCAGGTTTTCGGTCTAAGGGTTAATTTGTTTGCAACTGCTAATGCGTAAGATGCGACCGCATAATTCACGCGGTTATAATACCTCATGGGAAACCTGTTTGTCCCGATTTTATTAACAGAAATCTATTCCTTAGAGTCTAACGTTTCCATTAATATATAATGAAGTAAAGATTCATTGATTAGAAACAAAATGAGAGCAGAATAACAAATGGGGTTGTATACCACCCCAGTAGTTCTGAAAGGTTGTGGAAAATATGTTAGTCCCCAGACGGTTAACATATATGTTTCAAAAAAGTTAGTATATAGAGAGATGAAGGTTTCGAATTACTATTTCCGATATGTCATACTGTATTAATAACCTCAATCTTTAATTTTAGGATTTTATAGGGCCATATGTCTCTTGTTAGAAAAAACATTATCTTAATTATATACATTATGAAATACTTTGGAACACAATTTTACCGACATACGTGGACGTATGAAATTTAAATGATTTGTGTTATAAAAAGAATGGCTGCGTATATACTCACCATTTCATTCTTTACAGTTGCAGTTTTTCTCTGCATCTCTGATATTTGTCTGCAATAAATGCAAATGTAATAAAACAATTGACATTCATGATTGTTGAGATGTAATTTTTCCACCAAAATACATTACCCAACAATTTGCGTCCGTTGTACGTTGGGCAATAATTCCTCACAAGGGATATCCTTGTCTACTTCACAGATGTTTGACGTTTTATGGAATATTTTACTCTGATCTCGAGAATCATGATGAAATTGATTCTGACTAAAAACTGAGAGGCGTTTTTGCAAATCCAAAATTATCTGCTGTTCAGCAGCCATAGCTTTGGCTAATTCTTGTGACTTCTTTTGCTCGTGTTGAATGATTAATTCTAATTCATAAACTATATAACAGAGTAGAATATTATAAAAAATCATTTGTTATCATAATGACCTTTATATATGGATACTGATTGAAGGAGACCTTTCTGTTGAGCTTTCTGCTGCTTCCGTAAAATTTCATTTTCAAGTACACTAATTCTCCTATTTAACAGATGTTTTTCATTAACATCGTCCAAGTTTTGCTGTTCTTTTTTTATATTTGACTTTGAGTTCTTGTCAGCAATAAAACAGGATAAGGAAGCGCATATTCGATTGTGTAATTCCACCATGTCCCTCTGATTTAGTGACTGTACCATAAGAAATATGAGAATTGTTACTGTTTATACATGACATTGCAATTATTATAATTCTATACGCACTTTAAGCCACGATTCAGGGTCAAATGGATTTTCAAAATCCTTCATGATTTCGTCATGATCCCTTGTCATTCGTTTAATACTTTCGTTGTGTTTTTTAACAATTGAATTTATGATGCAGTCGTACTTTTGTTGAAGGGACTTTAACGAACTATTGTACTTCATTGTCGTAGCCTGATTCGCCAAAGTGAATTAAAAACATCAAATATTACAGCGCTACTTAGATTGTTTGTAGTTGAGTAATTTGATTATAACGGTGAGCCGTAATGAATTACATACATCAAGTTCAGCAGTAAGTTCATCTTTCTCCTTGGTAAGAGATTCCACACGTTCCATAAGAGTTTTTATTTCCGAATGCTTGATATACGCATCAGAATTCAATTTATCAGTTGAAATACCGTCCTCTTTGGCGTCACTTTCTAATTCTGTTTGTTGGGAAATATTACATGTTGAGTTATTGCGTGACTTTTTGAATTTCTCAATAGACTGTTCTTCCATTTTTCTTATTTTATTCTTGAGATCCTGCAATTCTTTCGCACGTTGATTCAATTCATTTTTCAAATTTTCACTCATTCGGATTGTCTCCATTATTCGTATGTCTTGTTCATATCTCTGTAAAATTGTATCATAAAACTAGAGCATATTCTAAACTCCAATCAATTCGGAATTATGGAATTGATGTACTGGCAATAAGTGATATTTCACGCTTATAAGTTCAAGGTTTATCCGTAAAAAGTACTATATGCAAGTTTTTTATTAGAATTATTTTTAAACTTAAAATGTATAATCTTAATTAATCGTTATAACATAGTTTCTATTATTTGCATGTTAGAATAATCTTGGAAAATTGTAACTCCTACTTATATAGTTTTATTTTATTCATAGCAAAGATACCTTAAAGCTTTGTTTTTTCAACAAAGTTATAATAAAGTTTTTTTAGTTAAATGTGAGAGAATTTATGACTTAAACAGGGCAAAGCAAATTGTGATCTGACTTGCCATGTGATTTAGTGAGATAATGACTATTGTTGTAAGGAGAAACTTACCCAATAACTTCCTTGTAATATGGCGTTCATGTTATCACCGGAACGATCATATATATTGGAATTTTGTAATGTTTGTACGTCAAATTGACTTTTATGACTCAATATCTCATTATATGAGATATATGAAGGAATAGATTGTTGTTTGTTAACAGAATCATTCTCAACAACATTCAAGAAGTTAGACTCATTCATATTTTTCAAATTTCTTATATTATGTTCCAATTCTTGATTTGTTTCACACATTTCTTTCAAACCTCTTTCTAACTTTTCATTAGAAGATTCATATTCTAGCTGTTTCGCTGTCTGTTTACTTAATCTTTCTAGCAATTTTCGTTTACTGCCGTTAAATTTAGAAATTTCTTTTTGCAGATTAGATATTTGATCAATTTTCTCATTTTCTTTTTTAAAAATAGCATCTTTATTATTGAGCTTTTCTATTTCTTGCTGAACATTCGTGTAATTTTCTTCCAGGCTTGATACCACTTTCTTCAAGACCTCAATTTCCAAATTTTTCGCTTCTATTTTTTCCTCGTAATCACTTTCTTTAACGCTTATCTCTTTCGCGTAATCAACCTGCTTCAACGATTCGGATATACTTTCATTATGTTCCGTAAGAATTCCAGTTAATTCTGTTACTCGTTTCGTAAGATTTTCATTCATAGTCCGCAACGACATTGATCTAAATTACAGAAAAATATGATAAAATATTACATTAATCAATATCAACAAGCATTATTTGGATGTCAAATCGCTAACTTTTGCTCCATTTCATCAATCTTCTTTTCCAATGCATTGATAACGTCACTATTTGATAACTTCATGCTATGTATTTTTTCGGAAAGCGTAATAACTTCATTATCTTTCATTTGAAGTACTCCATCGTTTTTTTGACAGTAATTCGAAAGTCTGATATTTTGTTCTGTCAAGTCATTAACCTGTTTTCTAAGAGACGTACAGTGCTCCTTCAATCCACTTACTCTATACTTATAACTCTTAAGCTGTTTTGCTAGATCACAGACTTCAGCTTTTTTAGATTTAACTTCCTTATTTATTTCATCAAATCGTATTTCAAACAGCTGAATTTTTTTATCGTATTCATAAGTAGTGTGATCATTTGCATATTTTGAAAAATTCGCTATCTGCAATTTTAATTTGTCAATTTGACTATTCCTCACAATAATGTCGTCCTGCTGTTTAACGATCTCTTTGACAATTTTTGTGCGTTCATCTCCAGCGCCTGGGAAAACAGAATTTTATAAATTCCGCAATATTCGACTAAAAGGATACAGCATACAGCAATGCGTATAATACCTTGAAGTGCAGCAGATATATTATTAATTTTATTAATAGACTTTTTAACGTGAATAGCAAGTGCACGATCAACTTTATTATCGTCTGAAGTTTTCCTTAAAGCTTCTTGTAATTGCTTAGTCAGTTTTGAAACTTCCCCATACGTTGAACCCTTTTGGGTTTCCTTTAGCTGAATTTCCAAATTTTCTATCTGTCGTGAGTATTCTGTGTATTGTTTTTTATGTTTATTGTGTACCTCACACAGACGTTGTTTTAAGAGCTTGACACCTATCAGTACAGTAATATTAAGTAATGATGTCAATGTACAGCTTTTCATGAATTGCGATTATTAATAGATACCACCACCTTGGCTATTAACAGCTTCTTCAGCATCTTTTAGAGTGTCTTTCGAGTTAACAATCTGCTGATACATAATGTCGCGTTCATTTTTATATGATTTCAACTTCTTCATAAGGTTTTTTATTTCCTGAAGAGAATGAGACACTTTCTTCACTATTACTGCTTCCAGTCCTCCTTTTTTACCTCTTGCTTCGCTTAATATCGCTTTTTCTGTGTTCAACTGTTCAATTTTGCACTCCATGCGTTTCTATAATATTTTTGTTAAAACTTTTTCTTTGTAATTATATTTACTTATTATAGCTATAACCCCTCATGAATTTAGAGATTAGTATCCACTATACTTATTAAAGAAGAAGAAATGTATATATATATAATACAATATAATGTATAAGTATAGATAATGGTCGTCACCTTTTCAAATTTCCAATCGTCTAGGTCGAGCAGTGCATTGTTTAAACGATCAATTATTTCCTTTGTTTTAGACGTAATATCCGTCTTGTTGTCCATAGACGGAACTTTGCCTTCTTCTGAAATATTTTTTATAGAATCATATGTTTCCCGCTGCTTTTCTAATTCGTCTAGGTCTTCGAACGCAAGTATTCGTTTTCTTATTTCCGAGGGAGGTAGCTCATCTTCAACATCTACACCTTTGAAATTGTCAATCCAATAATCTAGTAAATCGTTAGAGGAAAAACAAACGCTACAACAAATATATAATTTTTGAAAAATGTATTAACCATCTCTCTGATCATTATGCGCGTTGCCAAATCCGTAACAAGGTTTGGATGAAATAGTACTTAAATATTGTTTCTTGCATTTAGAACTTTGAAATCCGATCAAAACTTCTTTTATGTCTTGGATTAAATCTTTTAACTCGGTTTTGTACTGCTGCGCTGCTCCCATTGTCTCAAGTTCATCCATGTTATTTAAACCGCTGCTAAGCTTGCTAGTGAGACTGCTAACTTCTAGCTCCATGACAGCAAGCTGCTTTTCGCACTGAAGAATCTTATTGTTCTTTCTCTCAATCTCGGCCTTCGAGTCTGCCAGAGCGTCCCTCATCTTTACCTGATTACGAGGAATAACTGTTTATCTATAATACGTGTATCTCGAATCTCGGCTTTCTCTGCGCATAAATAGGTTATGTTATTCCCCTGCTTGTTATTCGACAAATCACACGTAAGTCCTGTTTTTTGAAAACCAAGGGATTACAACTGAAAGTACCGATAACGGTGAATTAATGTTTTACAATATTTTTTTATTTTTATAGCGTCTTTAGAGCGTTAGAAACAATGCAGCACACAATATTGGTTCTTGCAAAGATTTGTCTACTACAATTTGAAATAGTTAAGCGCTACGGAAGTTATATTTCCAATGACGGCAATTCTTCGTTCCTGGAAGTTTCTGCAATAAGACACACTGCTTATTACTTACCAGTTGGATATCTGCTCTAAGCAGTAGACCAACATTTTTAAACATATTATCCAATCTGTGGATTCTATCGGTGCCTTAAAATATTTCAAAATTTCCCCTCCCCTTCTATCTTCAACATCAGCCGTACGAAGAAATTTAAAATGAAATTGCCGGCATCGTGGATAAAATAAATTGTTAATTTGTTTGAAAAAGATAAAATATACCTGACGTGCTTCGTTTGCCTGAGAACTTTTTTCTACTAATCGAACCAACTTCTGTATCTCCTCTTCTTGATCGTGCAGCTGTCGTTCCAGTTCTTGATTTTTTATTCGTAAATCATCAAGCTCTTGTAAAGACGCTCTTAGCTTTTTCAGTGCTTTGTCACATTCCTCAGCCTCTTTAGCCAATTTTTCCATTTCTTCAACTTTTCGCTGCAGAAATAACATGTTATTCCATGTACTTGTTACATTTCAGTTCAATGTATTCCGTAGGAAAAAAATATAGTACGTTTCCTACATAGCACAAAGACGTCCAGAGGACATCTTATGGATATCTGACTGAAATTTTTAAGATATCCATTGGATGTCCTTAAATGTCTTACAGATGTACAGTGGATATCCACAAGATATCCAAATGCCCTTATTTCCGATATTCATCGGACATCTCTAAGGGATATCCATAGGATGTCTCAGGACATCCTGCAAACATATTATCGACGCCCTATGGACGTTCAAATCTTCATTGCTAGATCCCAAGTGGTAATAAAATCTTAAAGATGTTTCTCGTCCGTCCTATGGACGTATAGACGATCTACCCCCATCGAAAAATACCACTGAATACTATTGAATGACACTATTGCGAATATTATTATAAAAAATATTCTGTAAACGTTACAGCAATATGAATGACTAATGTGGTTTTTATTAGTAATTATATGGATAACATTCACAATTCAAAAAAAATTTTTAAATGGGTGCATGTGTAACTCGCGGTTGGTACACACATCTATTTGGGCTACCGTAAGTGGGACTCGAACCTGCGATTTTCGGAATGCTCGAAGTGAGGAGGATGACACTCTACCCACTGAGCCACCAGTCCAATTTGTAATTGTTGCTTCGATTAAGAATTATAATTCTCAATATTTTAACACCTTGCTGACCGGCGCTTTCGAGTCAAAACCGTTTGTTTGCTTTGTTTTTCTTAGTGTTCTCGTCTCGTGAAACAGACTATAGAGGGGTCTAATGTAAGTGCAGACACGAGTTAACTCGTGACCGGTCAGCAAGGTTTTAATGGAAACATTCTAAAATAAATAGAAAATGTTTGAATACAATTAAGTCCAATCTCATTTTTAACCTTTAGAGGACGGGCGGATTTTTGAAAGACTTTCACAGTTTTTGCCAGTAATTTGTTTGTATTTTCTATAACGTTTATTAAGGTAATACTAATTTGCTCGATTAAAATAAACTAAAGGAGAGATAACAAAATGAATCACCGATGCGATCTAATTTTGCACGATTTCGGCCATCGCCGACGTTCAACTCCCCTTAAGCATATATCACATCTATGTATGCGTATACTCTGAAGCAAATTTTAGATAAAAAATGTACTGTCTGCATGTATTTAAGAATTCTATAGTGCTTTCTCTTAGAACCAGCCAATGGTAAAAGCTAGCTCTATGAGACAGTCCTCTGAGCATCCAATGTACAACCATGCTATAATTCTAGCGTGCTATTTTATAGCACGATTCAAGAATAGAGCACCAGGACATAATGTGGATGTCTCATGAATATCATGAAATTATGAATATTTTACGGATATATTGGATGTCCAGGGAATAATGTTCTTATATACCCATGGTGTCCAAGACCAATCATGGACGAATGAAACGTCTACAGGATGTCCTGGTACATCCATGACAAATAATGGACGAATCGGACAAATACTGGACGTCCTATGGACGTCTTGTGCTATATAGGTTATTATTAACCCGTTGGGCCTCATCTGGGGTGCGGAATAACTCCAGACCAGTTTCAAACGATCGTAAGTCCGAGATAAGTATAGCGTGGGGGCATGGTTTTACCAGTTACTACACCTCGAAAAATTTATATGTCGATTTGAGAAGGTCATATTTATATTTTTGAGAGTCTGACATTTCAATTTCAGATATATTCAAGTCAAAAATAATAATTAGAACGAAAGTTATATGCGAAGAAAGTTTGGAGCATAATACAACTCCACATGGGGTTCATAGATGCGATATAAAATGATGGGGGTCAGAGAGTTAATTATGTTTAATAAAAGTTATGGTACATAATGGTGTTTTGACTATGGTAACAATCAAGTTTCGACCTAACATCATCCAATTACTGATAGCTATTATTGTTAAAATGCTATTGTGAATCATACTTTTTTTATAGAATAAACGTGATCATAACATTGATTTGTCAATTGGCTCGAGTACCGAGAGTTTAATCAATTAACACAATCAATTCTGTATATATGTGTATGTGGTAATAACCAAATAGTACTAACCCTAAGATATTCATTTTGTTTACGAATTGTTTCGTTTTCCTCAAATCGGAACTGTAATTCCTCAACTTTCTTGGAGTGTGCCAATTGCTCTTTCCTTAGATCTTCCTTTAATCGTTGTATCAAGCGGTCGCGAATATACATCTGGAATATTAGTCCTAAGGTAAAACTCACATCCTTCTGATAATACGCCTTGAAACGTATCTTACTTTCTTTGTTAGATCTTCTAGTTTATGATTTTGTTGATCGCCCATTCCTTGCAGTTGCTGTAAAACACAATAAATTATTTATTATTTTTCTAAATGATATAACGTAAACTAGAAGTCTATTATTTATATACATTAAAATCGTGCAGCAACATATTAAAATGATCTTCTTTCTTCTTCAAAGCTGCTTGCAAATCTTTCTTGTTTACCCTTTCGTCCTCCAATTCGTATTGCTTAACCTGGGCCAAACAAATTATTTAATATGTCCAAGACTTTTCCGAAACCTCAACATATAATTTTTTTACGATCGCATATTATTTACTTCAAGTTGATTCTTTAACACGATGATCTCAGCTGCGTTTTTGATGATTGTGTTTGAGATCTCATCCTCCGTTCCGGAATCAGATGAGGATGTTGAAGAAATTTCACTGTTTATTTCTTCGTCGCTAACAGATACTTCGTAGCTCTCTGAGATGGATAAATTATCGACGGGTTTGTCTAATTTCACTCCATCTAATAAATTATCGTGAATCTTTCGCTTTTCATTGTATGATTCTTTATCAAAGTATCGCTTCGTTGCTGGTAATGTATCAAAAGAAAACGCAGCAGGAGCAGAGAGATTTCCTGCCAAAAATATTATACACTTTATTTTATGCTCCTATTTACATATCATTAATCATTTTCATTTTCTATATATTGTTACCTCCATCCGGAGTACTGTTTGTTTCAAAAGAAGACTCATTTTGTGAAACTTCTTCACGAACAGCCTCTTTCATTACTTGAGAATCAATTCCGAACATATCATTGTCGTACTGCGTGGAAACACACTTTTTCAGAGTTTTTGTCAAAGCAAAAGTCTGACCTGAGTGTTGAATATATTGACTGTCCTCTTCGTTTTTCCTTTAAAAATTAAAAGGTTTACGTAATTAATCAATTGAAAAGTACGGTGAAGTACCACCTTTTTGCAATAGAATTTAATTCGTCGTTCCTTGGAATATCGCGAACCGGAACTTCATTCTGAAATATATATATTTTTCCAATAAAAATCCATGAAAATTTATAAGAATGTAGAAATAGAGACTTTAAACCAACACTCTCAGTATCCTGCAACTCTTTAACCTGTGCTATCGTAAGTTCGAGTGCTTTATATTTCGCTAATTCTCGTCGACATTCGGCGAGTTCATTTTGTGCTTGAGAACTTAGAGCAATTAAATTGTCAATAACTACGTCAAACGGTATGATTTTTCCTATCTGCCAAAAATAAATGTAACATTGTATAATAAAATATTAAAAATTTGTGGAAATAATCACAGTTATACAGACCGTAGGTGTATGTTCTGTGAGTTCACGAAAATAGCGGGAATTCTCTAGTGGATTTGAACTCCAGGCTCTGACGTCCGCACACGAATCGTACACCTTTAAACGACCCTCCAATCGTTTTTTCGGAAATACATAATCTCCATATGTTAATGTTTCATTGCCAGCAACGCTTGCCAAAAAAATTCGTGGTCCATGCTCCACGTATGACATTTTCACAACCCGCTACAATCCTTTTTCTGTATGGTCTTAACATGTGTTTTGGTTTGTCACTTCCTTTGTTCATGCGATTCAGAGAGTTAAAAACTTATTGAAAATATTTATGGCTGGCACTTGCGATCAGATTTTGCTATTTTTCGCCATGTCTGTTTGAATCCCATAGTAACGTAAAGCGACAGTCAAAATTTGAGTTAACTTCGTGGTGTGGTAAGTTCTTTGGCGTGGGATGAAACATTAGCAAGCCGCAGTTCTTGAAAATATTTTTAAAATATTTTTTTATTTCATAAGCTGCCGTTAAAAAGAACTACATTGATACAAGTAGTTGGTACCTTTATGGTCCGTTATTTTATTGCTTTGTAATAAGAAATTTCTTTATCTATGTAGATAAATATATCCTTTTTATTGTAATCCTTTTATTGCAATCGGGATCCTTGATTTCATACAAAGTCAATTAACAATTGACTCTTAAATAAGGAATAAGTATCTTTATATTTTGCAATTCCTGCTTTCTTTTTTCACCACGAAGACTAATATGTTAATATTATGAGGCAAGTTTAAATTAGGCCTTATTTTTAAAATGAAATATTGATACAGTACATTAATATGCGGTACGTCATCGATAGCAAAAAATAAATTTCATGCCGAATTTAAACCCTCTCATTTTAACAGTATTTTTCTTTGCTTCATTTTATTATCACTTTCCCGTTATTCAATCTTCTTAATTTCACATTTATGTAACGTGTAGTGAAAAATTTAAACAATTTTAACTGTGGGATTAGAAATAAAACCAATATGATAGAAATAGCGGTAATATAGGTAGCACTAACATAGTTCCTTTATTTACATACATTTAATTCCGCAAATATTAAATAAGTGAATGTATGATCAATTCTTTAAACGAGATCACTTTTTTGACTCGATCTCAAAAACCGTCAGACAAGCCTGAATTTATGGGATATGAAAATAGGATTTAACGTAGATACTACGTTAATGTTTTACACAAATGGTCAAACGGAAATGAATGCTTGCTAATTTGCAATTCTCAATAGTATATCTGCAGTGTAAATTTGAGAATGGAATGTATGCAATAACATTTGATTCATTGAATTTAAAAAAAGAAAAAGAATGCGAAAGAAATATTTCACGATCTCTAGAACAATAGATATAGGCGCTAAAGGTGTGTTCTAGACGGAAGAAATACGTTACGTCTCCTCTGAAATTTATCTTAGGACTACAATTTTTAAAATACAGTACAATACCTACGGCTCAATTAGACAACAAGTAACATTCATAAAAATGAGTTTAAAATTCGAAAACTTCAACGCTCCAAATATGCAGTGTAAAAAACAGATAATACACGAATAGGCGTGCGTGATAGAATGAATGTATTATAAAAGGTATATTCGATATTTTCATAAATGAAATATTTGGAATGATTGAATAAAGCCACTCGATCTTTATGTCTCCGTAAAAATTGAATCGGATTACAGTTAAGGTACTCAACTCACTTTCCTATCCATCGAGTTCATTAATAACTATTATTATGTACAATTATTTTCAATGAAGGTCGCTTGCAAGTATAACACTACTGAAGTACGTCCTTTGGATTATATACAATTCGACATTATTAAATTCAGCCAATTTTATGACTGTATTACAAAGTTCATGAATCTAATGTTTGATAAACGTTTGTTTGCATTATAAGAACTAGTAATCTGAGCTGCAAATAACAAACAGCTGTTATGAAAGTCGATCGCGTAATTTTCTTGATGTATTAGAGATAACTCTAAAAAAATAGTTGTAAAAATATATACGTGACCGTCTTTCATGCAAACACTGTATTTTAAGTACACTTTGTCTTTTAATAATTAAGTACTACTTAGTATTTGTTTAATTTCTTCGATAGTTTGCTGCCTTTCATTAATACTTGGATTAAACGTCATTATTTGTATTGCTATTTCCTCTCTGCTTTATAAATATGAAAACTATATCAATGAATAATAATTACTATTATCTATGTAAGTATTATCCTAAAATTCGTCGGTAAAATCGTCGCCACTTCCCGAAGGTAAACGTTTTAATTGTGCTGAATACAAATTCCATTAAGGGCCGATTTCACCAAAGTTAACTGAGGTTTAGCTGGCGAAATTATCCAATCGGATGTCTGTATTTCCGGAAATTACGGATCTGATTGGCTAATCTCGATAGTTAAACCTCGATTAACTTTGGTGAAACCGGCCCTTAGTGATCCAAGTTTGCAACGATCATCCTGCTACTACACTACAAGACATAATTCTCCCGCTACGTATTGAAAACATATTCTGTACAATGCACCATAAATGGTAAAGGTACTTTGGCGCACTACCACGCTTCACAGTATCCAAATTTCTTTAAAATTCTACAGTTCCCTTTCAATATCGTAGTGCAGAATAAGTCAAGACACCATGGAAGCACCCACCTATTTGGAACGCACTGGGATAAATATGCCGTATAAAAATTTCCTTAGCTTTTACGTTCCAATTACAATTCCAAACATTATGCCTAGGATGTATATTCGAATTCAGTTTATATAAAATATTCGAAGGCACTATTCTCTTAGGTATTGTGTTTACTCGCGTGTATAATACGAAAATCTGAATGCTATAAATGCATCAAAAGAAATTATGGGGATCAAAACTAACCCTCAAACTTTTTCTAAGATTCCCTCCTTTACGCAAGAAAAAAAAAATGAAGTGAAATGCAAAGGAGGTCACCCGATTCAAAGGTAAAATTTCTTATTATCAATGATTAGCCTAACATCTCTTTTCGACGTCGCGCATTCTTTCGAACCAAATTAACGAGAGCAATCTTTTAAATCATTATGATTAGAGATGTAAAACGCCTTGATCGTGACTAAAGTGATTGTGGTGGTGATGGTGATGGTGGTGGTGCAAGTGATGATGCGCTGTTGATGTGGAGGCATCATCGTGTAACGTGACGCCTGTCAAATCGACGATCTCATCCGCATCCTCGTCTGCGTCACTGCCAGTTGCAGCACTTTGAGTTGACTGATGACTTCCCGATGATAATTGACTGTTGCGGGAGAAGGAACCACGTCGTGGTGCTGTTAATGCTGCTCGTTGATTCGCAGGCTTCACCGTTATTATTAGGTTCGACGAGTTGGCGATCATCATATCAGTAACCTGTAAGTTTATTAAGTAGTGCAAATAAGTATATTTATTATTTTATCTCAATGACATTAGAACTGTTTAAAGTTCATTATCAACAAATATTGCAATAATGATTTTCACCTGATCCAGTGTTTTTCCAGCGACTTCAATTCCGTTAACTTCAAGAACCTCGTCGTTCACTGCTAGAAGACCCGTGCTTTCAGCCAGGCCGCCAGGAACAAGTCTACTAATAAATACGCCTGGAACCTTCTCAATGCCTCCACCAGCTGAAGGTGGTAGTGCTCGGTAGCTTTCACCATCCTTAATGTAAAATCCTAAAGGCTTATCTGATCCATGCTTCAATAAACGCACACGGCGACATGTTTCTGGTAAAATATCCACGTCAATTATAGCTGATACCTAATTTAACAAAAAAATGATTGATAAGGTACTAATAATTTTTAAGCACGAATGTATGGAACATGTGGGAGTTTCTTATGCGTTCGCCATAGAAAAAGGAAGGGGGTGATGTATGTATGTCCATTCAAAAATTTGTGGATAAAATTCCAAACTGATGGCTACACCGGTCAGGCTAAAATTGATAGGGGATATGAAGTTTCAGATATAGATCAAACAGCAACATTTACAGATGTCCAGTACTTCCGGTTTCAATACAGCGCATGCGGAAAATCCAGAATATTCTGTATTCTAACTTGTGCGCGTATATTCTTGTGAGCAAAGTTGCGGATAAAAGAGTAAACCGATCGACTTGAAATTCACGTGAGAAGTTAAGTTCCGGATGCAGATGGCACAAGAGCACTTGCAGATATCTATCACCTCAAGTTTCAAAACAGCACATGCGCAAATATTAAAAAACTTAGTGTCGTATTTGCGTATTCAAATATCTGGGTGAACCGCTTAACCAATCGGATTGAAATTTGCAGAAAAAATCATGAGCATGTAGATGGAACAGTAACATTTGCGAATGTCGAGCATTTCCAGTTTTAAAGTTCCACATCTGCGAAATTTGTTTTGCAATGATGAATGTTAAAATGCGACATGATCCAAGTGATCATACCTCAAGGCAAACCTGCTTGCCCCGATATTTTTGTTTCTATATTTTTTTATTTAGTGCCTTTGGCATATTACTTATTTACTTGAAATATTCATTTCCCAGTTTCGTAGTTCTCAACAAAAATTTCCATATGAGGGATATCATTTAATATAAATGGTAATAAAAAAAACGCATACTAACCTGTCTAAAGTCGTGAGGATTTGATATAGCAAGTGATTTTGGTTTTCCAGGAGTCCCGCCTAAAATACTTGATATTAAATTTTTTGGCTTGACTGTTGCATAACCATTCATGTCCTCCAAACCGTCCCCTATAAAACAAAAAAAACTAAATGTTACTCCTATAGAAACAATTTTGAAAGTGTATAGGTATGTAGTCTTACTGATTAAGATGCAGGAAACGTTAAACGGCAAAGTGAAGCAACTGAATAGAAAATCATGGAACATCGTTCATTCTTAATAAGTCGACAATGAAGACCATATTTGAATAATTTATGATGACCCATCCATATAAACTGTGAATACGTCAGCCACGCACCAATAAACTGCGTGCAATTGATTTGCTTGATATTATGATAGCAATGCATAATTTATCAGAGAGCATATTTTCAGGATTACAATTTTTTTAATTTAATTAAATAGGCACTTTAAACAGAACATCTTACATTGTAATAAATTAAAATAATAATGTCTTCGTTTAATGTATGAGGTACATATTTTTTATAAACTATTAATGTAAAAGTTAGTGTCACGCTATTATAAATTACTTTTAAAAAGTGATACTGCAGCAATTATACAACTGTACAAAATTTTGTTAACAATATTATTTTCTAACTGAATTTTAGAGAGCAATCTTTTTCTTTGTCAATAATTTGAAGAATTAAATTAATAAGAATTATCCAATTGCTGTAATTGTCAATAATAAAATCTTTTATAAATTTGTCAAGTGTTCTAAAAGAATATATAAAATGCAGAACTTATAAATGGTTATTATATTTTGCTAAATATGGCCTTCATTTTTTCATCATATTAACTGCGCCTTATCCTTCACATATATCATGTAGATAAAGAATAGAACAAACATAGATTTAGTTCTTGATAAACTTACTGATAGATTGACTCACACTTCTATCACATTAGTCAAGGATCAATTTCTAAGTTCTCATTACAAGAATATTTATTTTGGTAGAAAATCATGAATATTTTCTTTATTACTATATTGTACTTAATGAAGGAAAGTTTATAATCTCAAAATCTTATACAGACAAACAAAAAAATGTTTGAGTTATTTTTTTAAATCTTGAGAAATGTCTGCAGTTCATTACAACAGAATACAGAAAGTGCTATACTTGTAAAAAATATACCCAGTTTACAAATATACTTTTGTAGCATTAATAAAATATACCGTGGCCAAAAAAATAATAAATATATGTTTTATTGCATAGTGTAAGCTATAAATGTATACTATTTAGCGGAAAAGAATCGTTTATACTAAAATTGTATGTCCCCAAATAATTTATTGTAATAGAGATTGTTTGTCCCATTGCTCTCCTAAATTTGTTGACCCTAAAATATTTTAACTTATATTCACAAAAATTCATTGAAATATAAACAATTGTTTTCAGTACCAATGACAGAATTATGCTCAAGGTCGGGGTCGGACCCTAGTTGCCATCAACATCAGCAAATTCCCATTCTCCTTTTTAATCTCAGCTTTATAGAAAACTACTATTAGATTACTTTTGGAAACTATCAAAAACTACGTGGAGAGCAATAGTTTTTAACAGTCTGTCATTTTTCCTAATGTCATTTCTGGTCTCAATCCCAACCCTGGTGATATTCCCGATTGTGCTTATAATTTTAACCCTAGTCTCTAACACAGCTAAGAGAAAAATTATATTTTTTTTCAGTATTAATGAATGTTGGTGGCACTCCATTGGTATATAAATGCCTATATCCCTGTGATAGAGTTATTCAGGAGTATTGCATCACCTGATGGTGGTTCTACCATGCAAATTAAATAGACGAACCAACTTCAGTTGGTGCAAAACTTCTGAATAATCCATATTCGGACAACACATAATGTTCAAAAGTCGTCTTTGAGTCGTTTAATTGAACAGAATTTTCAGACATCTTAAAAATAATTTTTGGATGTGTATTGTCTGGATAGCTAGCCATTCGTTACCATTCACACTAAGAAAAGCACAGCTTAGATAAAAAAATATCATTAAAGCAAAACCAAACATACTATTATGAGACCAAAATATTCAAGAAACCTGTGCTTATATTTAACTCATCATGCATTTTAGAAGACAGGACATCATTAGAGGATTATAATAATTATGATAGTCCTTTTCAAGATCATAGAAATTAGTGACAAATGATTTTAGGATAAATAAGACTTAACCTTTTAACAATTATATTTTTCTAGTTTGTCTTTTTGAAGTTGTACCTCATTTCAGGTCAAGAATTAAATTTTTTAATGCTTATAATATGATGTCCTTTGCCAATTACATTATAACAAAATTAAATTAGGTTCATATTTTTAATATAGTTTTCATATCATGGTTAATATGTATAATCATTTTATAAAAAATAGTAACACATCAAAGAATTGATTAATTGAAAATTCAATGTGTAATATTTTATAGTACTAAAGTTTTGATAACATATTAGTTATAATGATATACATGAACTTGCATAACAATATAAAAATTTAACTATTCAGTTTTAATCAACTCATGATTAACTGAATCAGGTTTTCCATAATTGAACAGCGAGAAAAGAAAAGATGCAATATCATATGCCAAAGAGTAGATTTAAAAATGTTTAAATCTTTCATGAAAGTTTAAATGAAACATATAGAGTATAAACTAATAAATATCAACTAATTATATAAAATGAATGCATATAAAGTATTTTAATTAAAGATCATTGAGTCTTAATCAGATTTTGTAACAGAATTATTGGAAAAGCTCTCAGAAACACTGATTGTAATACAATATAACACAACGTTAAAAGTAGATTAATCATAGATTACTCAGTAATAAATAAAAATTAGTTATAGATTTGCACTAATAAAAAATAAAAAATTTACACTACAATATTGCATTCAATGGAATAAATGCATAGTCATAAAATTCTTACCTTTTCTCTGTATAAAAATTCTAAGAAGAGGTTTCGCAGCAAGTAATGCTCGGGCCAAATTGTTGTCATTATTAATTGGAAGTAAATCTCCATCGGTTGGATCAGTATACCAAATCAGAAAATTCAAATCTGGGCCAATATCGTGTTTCTCTGCCAAAAGCTTCCTGAAGTCTTCATAGCTTATGGATTCATTACGATTGATGGAGAATCTTATAAAATCAGCTTCAAACTATTAACAATCATATCGTTTAAGAACAATCTATTATTGTAAACCATTTAAACTATCCTGCAGCATCAAAAGAGATATTGACTCACCTTGCTCTTTACGGCAACAATGCTGCTGTCAACGTGATGATGAGGTTTGCTTTTTAACATGTTTTTCCAAGGGATAAATAGCAGCTTTTGAGAAATTTCGAAAATCGTGACGCGCACCACACCCTCCGATTGGTATTTTTGTATCACGATAACGATCTCAACTTTGAGTTAAGAAGGATTCTTTATTAATACAGCCACATTTTGTAGAGAGATGAGCATTAACACTATTTCGTGACGTCAGGAACACCTGCTCACTACGGAACGCCACTTGGCTTACTTGGCCTGGTCCGCAAAACCACCCTGCGAACAGCTTTACTACTGTAATAATGCCGGAGAGCACTGTCATTCGTAAAAATCCAGGAACGCAACTAGATGCAACTGGCCATATATCGTTGTATTATGACATATTCGCCAGTAAAGAATGTTTTTCGAAGCACTGCGCTATTCTAATTACTGCGGCGTTCGTAACTACATGTAGTGTGTTTTCACAATTTGACTCTTCATCAATTTTCAGCAATCCTCAACCATTCTTACAAGATACACGCCGAACAACAGATCAGCGTTGCTCATAAAACTTTACGCTTCGTATACATCGTCACTACGTCGCGCTGTAACCTGTTTTAACGCCTACATGAAAATGAAATCATAACCTATATCAGCCAATGAAATCGATCTTTTCTAACCTTTCGATAGGCTACTCGATATACCGACATAATGTACGCCTTAACCAATTAAAGATTAAATGTACATTTGGCTTACGATGCAATATGTTTATATACAGCAGCTGTTTAATGTGATAACAAGACGCACATAGTAACTTGATAATTTTCTTCGTTTCTCCATTCGTATTCATTATGTAGAAAGAATAATTTTAGTATTTTGTTAATGACAATTTAAGATTGTCCAAACCAACGTTAGAAACTGCTATCACTCTGCTCTGTAATCTATTAGTCGGATGTTCATAGATTTGACGTTCCATGAAAACTGTTGGAAACACTGAAAATTATCAACATAGTACCGGCTAGCAATAGAGCAACATTGTTTTACGTTTTACTGAATTTTGTTTAATTATTAATAAATGTTGGATGTATAAATACGGTTCTCATCGTATCTGAACTGGGTTTTAGCTGGTTTTAGCTGACAGTTAATGACAAAGATAGGAGGAAGGAAAAACAATTTCTTTTTCTAATATATCTGAGTTGAAAGAGTTTTATATAATTTAAAGACAATAATGAGTACTGCTGAGGAGCGAAACAGATTAAGGGAAGATAAACGGCGCACATCGAAAATGGTATCAAAGCATAATTCTGAAGAGACTAATCCTTGCTTTAAGGTAATAAAGTGTTATGAAATGAAGTTCCTTAAATGATTTTGTTAACTATTATTATGATTTTAGGAAGAACAGTTGTCTTCGAAGTGCCTCTTGGAAAATAATTTTGACCGAGAGATTTGCTCTTCCTACTTTGCAAATTACCAAGCTTGCAAAAAATTTTGGGTAATTTAAAAATTGGAATGTTATTTTTTGTATGAAAAATAATACAAGGATTAGAAAAAACAATTTGCTTTTCAGGGCAACATAATAAGTGTACGTAGACAAAAAGGTATCAAACCTTATTTGCCACCCATAGAAGAAAGATCTAAAATTGTAGATGAATATTTTAAATCAAAAGCCTGATTAAAATAATGTATATGCTAGTTATTAAAATATATTTATTTTCGTTTCATACAAGTATAGATTATTACTGAAAACATTGGAATTTAGTTTATACTGTCAAGTATTTTAAGACAACTAAAAATATATAAATATTTTAATGTCTGCTTGTTACGTAGAACAAACTACTGTATAAAATGAAGATATATTATTGGGAAGGCCTCAATTGTTAACAAATTTATTCTAATTAACTTAATCGTCTATACAATATTTGTAAACATTATCGTTACATGCTCTATTAATGCCTACAGTGCAGTTGTAGTATAAAACTAAAGTACATACTGTTCAATTGTTTACAAAAATTTATTGTACCAACATCCTGTATGTATTTTTTATCTTTCACCGATTAATAATTTTGGACCTCTTGATTCCCTACAAGTTATATTACAAAAATTTGATTGGCTTTCAATGTTTCACATACAATTAACACATTTATAGTAAGTACTTAAACTGTGAACAATTGAACAATATATATTTTACTTTACATATAAGCTGCACTGTAAGCATCAGTATAGTATGCAACAATATTGTTCATACAAATTTTATAAATAACAGATTAGTTTGCATTAAATTCGTTAACATCTGAACTCTTCCAATATTGTCAAAACTGGCTACGTCTCGAAATTCACTGTCAGTATTGCAAGCAACAACGTGTCTTTATTTATCTATATGCATCTGAGAGAAACAGCTACTATTGTTCTACTGTGACTCAATTTCGAAACGTACTCATTATATCACCCACAAAATGAAAGACAGACCCACTAAATGATAACAGTGATTACTTTAGTTTTGGCAAGTATCTATGTCAACTTTATTATCAATTATAATAAATAACAGGTTATGTTATCTTTTATAAAGTTAAGAGGACTAGAGACCTCGTTTTGCGTTGTCAGTAACATGTAAATGAAAATTATTAATAGCATGATTTAGACATTCTTTCACTCAACGGAGTTGACGGAAGATTCTGCAAGGTTAAGAAGAATTTTGATATCACTGTCAAAATGATTAATTTAAAATTGAAACACAAAGCCAACCTGAAAATTTTCACATGTGTGGAGTTACATCTAAATTTTTAGGTTGGATTTTTCTTTCTAGTTTTACATCAGTTTTCGCAAAAAGTGGTATCAAAATTATTATTAATCCTGTAGAATGTATCCTTAAATCCACTAGAAATTAATCTGTAAAAATTCTGCAACGATTTTCGTGATAGGAAACTATTTATGTAAATATCCACATATGTATGCCTTGTAAGAAGGCTTCCCAGGTCAATCTTTCATGAATGAACGACTTCCAACCAATCAAGGGTCTGGCCATGAAGATTCGGTCCATCAGGAGTTTGACGGGTTAGACGTATGTGTCGTACGATTGATCTGGGAAGGCTCCCTTATGTATGTATATTTATGAAAATGACTTATATTTTTTATATATACATACATATTACATCAGTTCACTGACAAAATGCTTAACGTGTAGATTTTGCAATTAATTTGTACATTATTCTGAATTACAATGTGATCACGTCCACTATACTTTATACATAAATGCAGTACACAATATCTAACATCAACCTTCCATTACAAATCTGAGGTGTACGGTCGCGTTTAATTAATTCAATTTGAATTATGGTGGGTAATTGGAACGTGCATAATGGCAAAGCATGACGTGTTATATTAAAAATACAGACGTGAGGTAGTGGGCCCAGTCGTCGACACTCCATAAAAAATCATATTTTCGTCCCTCTTGCACACATTGTACGTCCGTAAGGGTGTCTACGACTGGTACAGTGTCGACAACTGGGCCCATTACTTTACTAAGACCTAAATATAAGATTGAGTTTCAGTATTATTTCCTCTTTTTCGAGTAAGTATATTTTAATGCACGTCTGTGTCCAAAGAGAATAGATAGTCACGTACCAAAACGTCACAGTAGATCGTATAACCAAAAATCGGTCATTCTTAAGACATAGCAATCTGGCTTTCCTGATTTTATAAGTATTTTCATTTATTTCATTACGCTATAATTATATGTGACTTAGCCAAAATGGCTTCTGTGAGGATAAATTTAAAATATGAGCCAAACGTGTAGCAATCAAATATCATCAAGGACCTAAAGCCCGCATTGGATAACTCATTTTAAGTCTTGTTTAGCTATGTTCATATAGCAGTGCCCTAATAGTCACTACTTGACAAATAGTAACTTTTTACTAGGATGCAATCAATTATATATTGCTTAAAAGAAATATCTAAATGCGAGCCTGAATCACTGCAGGAACACTAAAGTACTAAATTAATGTAACACCCGAGGGACGATACATGGTAAAAACAGAGAGGTGCATTTTTCCGTCTATACACAAGACAGAACGAAACGAGTGGTAGTCAGATAAATCTATTCGTTTAAATAAAATTTCCAAATAGGAACAGAAAGAAAACCTAAGTTATAATAAATAGATGTACATTATCGAGACAGCTTTCACTATATATTTAAGACTTACAGTGATTCTAAATTATATTGTAGAAAAAATAGCTTTGTCGCGACGTAGAAATAAATAAATCACTACTCATAAAGTAGTGCTGATACTACTATTAGTAGAATCATTCATGGTGTAAAAAGGAATGCTATTTTGCAAAATACAAAATACTATCAGGAAAAATGATTTCTACTCCGATTGGAATTTCTAAAATAATTCATTGAGAAATTCAAAGATTGAGCGACTTAGGCTTCCTGTTATTATCTTTTACAATAAATTTTGATGGGATCTTTGTTTTCTATCACTCGCTCTATTCCATTTTCTTGTTCCATGGCTCCCTCTCTCTCAATGTTTTTAGCATGCATCGTCTGCAAGGAGTCATTCAGAGTGTTCTCTTATCCGGAATGTATGAATACGGAAGTGGTGGCACATCTGGCGTACCTAAAAGTAGATTAATATCGTGTAATAAATATGCCGCAACTTCTGTGTATATGTAGTGATAAATAATATACTTACGACACATGTACCATAATGTACGTGCGCTCCCAAAGCAAGAACAGACACAAAATACATAGTTTCCAGATCTAAATCAGGTAGAAGAAATGAAAAGATGGCTGCCCCTGCGACAGGAAGTAATATCCAAGGCAAGATCTCGCATCTAGTGTTGCTCATTTGCGATACTATTAGCCGGCACTACAAAAAAGAAATGTAATAGAGTTTTAAATTAGGGTATTAAAGAATTTCTACTGATATAAACAGATGTTATACGCAAATCTAAAATTAACAGGAAAGACTTACGCATATATTAGAAAATATTGTACCAATGGCAAAGTAAATGATTCTTGGATCTTTTTCCAAGATGTTACTTGGCGAATGAGTTACCCAAACTGTAGCGATTGTGAAGAATAAAAGTAAAGGCACTAAAGGCCTTGCAGCCTCAGGCAGTGTCCGCATTTTACCTGTTTTATCTCTGTATGATCTAAAAATGTAAATTGTAAAAATAACATACCACATGTTTTACAGTAGAGGAATTAAAATTTTTAGAACAAGTGTTGTACTCACTTATATATATTCCAAAGTACGACGGGCAGATTAGAGACAAGTGCACTAACATACAACAACATTTCAAACATAATTCCTGCTGAGATACCCCCAGGTAGTTCGAATTTCCAGGACTCATGTCCTCCAATGCTTGTTAAAATAAATACTATAATTGTAGCCTGCAAATATAAAAAGATGAATATAGAAAAGACACTAAAATTCTACAATATTTTATACTCACTAGCATTGATGCATCGTACCCCCAAGGCAAAAATAATACACCAGTGTTGTACTTCTCCCAATGACTTAAGTAAAAGTTGATGAAAACATTCCAAAGAATGAAATACATTCGTAATGGTGAAACACTGTGATCTGTTCTTCCAAACACTGAGTACATGCAGACAGTTATCAGCATAGCTGTCCAACTATCTAAACCATGATCAAATAATTCTCCCAAGGGGCCAGATGTTTGTGTACGTCTTGCCTGTTTCCCATCAATGCCATCTGAGACATAATATTCAGTGGCAGTGTTTCAAATCTACCAAATTTCAACCATGAAGCTATCTCATTAAACAAACTATTTACTTACCAAGTGTATAAGCCATGAATATATTGAAAGCTGCTACAGCAAAAACCCATCTTGGTATAGGAGGATATTCTGGTTTATCATCACTCGATGCATAAAAGTAATAATCGTAACTAGCGAACATTATGAAATTCAAAACGGTGAAGAGAAATCCAGAGAATGTCAATAAATTTGGTGCTACCCATTTTGGACAATACTGTAAATGATTAAATTAATGTTATTCTTGACATGTTTCATCTATGCATACATTTTAATTAAAGTATAAACTCTCATTGTCTGTGTTTTTAAATCTGTCATTGACATTTTTTGGTATAAATAATCAAATGTAATATGTTCATTCACTCATTATTTGAATGTAAATTTTGATTAGCTAAAAATATTGAAATCAGATTTGTCAAGATAAAAAACAGGCAATATATAGAGTAACATTACAAACTCTAAGAATTACATATAGTTTTATACCTGCACAACCTTGTTCCAAAACGGATGCATCACATAGATGCTAAGAGGACTTGTATCCAATGAGCTATACTGTAAATAATATTAATATAAGGGTCAACATAAATTGATTTAACATATACCCTCCTTCCTAATACACTACTTTCTGATGATATGTATAAAAAATATTGCCAATATATTGAAATGTTTGTCCAGTTATCTGTTTCTCAAATTAAATTGGCAAGTAATGACTAATAATCCCGAAATTATTAACGATATTACATAAAATTAAGTTTATTACCGGTTTAACATCATCGAAAATGTGAGTCATTATTGTCGGGCACATACGGCATACACAGCACCTGCTATGAGTAAAGTACCGCACATTGTTAAAATCTATATAGAATGTAAAATTGACTTACTTTATAATTTCCGAAGCCCGTGAGGTGCTCCTGTGTCAAATATTCTGTCTCTAAATTCATTTTGGTGCACCTCTGGTCTTTAACGAAACTAACCACTATCAACTACACGGTTACTGCCGACGTTAAGAAATTAACGATATCCAGCTATCATTCACAGCCAGGTTTAAACGTGACACAAGAAGAAATTTCTGATTCTACCCACTATAAAAAAATTCTATATTTAACCCACTTTTAATTTTATAGCGAATACGCCTTCATTGTAAAATTGAAGATCGCAAGTTAGAAATGACCATTCTGTAAAAAAAACACGCGTGCACCGAAGATCTGAGTGTCGCACGTAGTGACATCTCTCCAGAGTCGTCTGCTTCATGTAGAATCCTGTGTAGAGCCTATTGCTCATCGCTTTGCGATTCTAGTATCGTCGAATGGAGCCTTCAACCAATGATAAGCCAAGAAATCCATTTTCTCGATTTCTCATTGGTTGAATTCATGTATAGCCTACCCTGACGTAGCCGACTCAAGGTGCCTTTTCATGGAGCGACAAAATCACAGCGATGAGAGGACACGTGACCTCATAAGAGCTAATGTATTTCAAGCATTCGAGCGATAGTTTCCCTAGATTTTCCCTAGATATTCCCTAGTCGCTCGAAGTTGAAAATATCCAGCATCATATGGACGTCGCTAGCGATGAGCGATGCATGAATTTGTACCTTCATGCTCGTTTCCTCCGACGTTGATCGGAGTTTAAACTTCGGTTACCCTATCTCAAAACTATGCATATGTTTCCACCGTGCAGGGTTGAAACAGAGTTAACCAATCAAAAATGAGATTTGAGCGGAATAAAGTAACTTGATTGGTTAACTCTATTTCAACCCTGCACGGTGGAAACATATGCATTGTGTCCCTGTTTACACCCATGCAATAGAATGAGACACAACCATGCTTGCAGCGCTTTAAGCGAATATCAGAACGCACCCTTACGCATAGTTAATTGTAGAATGGCCCTTAAGTCCAAATTCGGGCACGTTCCGAAATTGTACTGCCAGTACTGTCGGTACTGCCAGTATCGTTGTGTCTCTGTTTATCTGTATGCAACTAAGTGAGACGCAAGCATGCTGGCAGTACTGGTACTGCATTTCGGAACAGACGCTTCATCGAAAAGTGTCATCGAATCAGTGTGAATCCGCCCGTAATCGATGTCGTGAATTACTATTGAATGTCCTATCTATTAGTATCCAATGGTTCATCAGTTTCGACTTTGGAGTGTGAAGTGTGGCCGATATTTTGTGAAGCCATATATTTTTTTTCTAAGCACTGAGATGATGTTTTGTTTGAAATGTAATATGTAAGTATAACTTTACTTGGATACTGTATGATGCTTGAATCACATTGAGTTATTAAAATCTGTACGTTTATGATTATGATAAAGCCGGCCATTGGTAATGGCAAAACATTGATACTGGACTGTCTGGAGTAGCACTTCGAGTACCAGCGCAATTCTCGTGAAAACAAATTGGTGCTTAAGGCACGGCGTGAACTTGTAATACATGCATATCTTGTTCTGCATGTTGCGCTCAGTGTTCGTATTTCATGAATATCTCGAACTTATTTCTGTTGAAACCGTTTACATCGACGGCATTCGTAACACAATGCATGCAAATAATATGTAATCTTCGGTATACATTCTCTAATTTTACTTTTTGGAATTATTCGACTTTCACCTTATATGAGGTTTCGAATATTGCCAAACTGAAGTATGTAACCTCTCACCCTTTTTTTTTCATTATTTTTATTTACTTTCTGAAATATACCATGCACAATTATTTTATCATGACAATTGAATTGAACCAGCTATTGTTACATCAAGAATTTGATTCTTTTAATTGTTATTAACATCTGTCTTTTAGTCTTGGGAAATATAAAAATGTCTTTTTTTTTATTATTCATACTTAATGCTATTGTGTTTCTATGTGTCACTATAATATTTATATACTTTTTTCCATTTATAGGTCACATAAACAATAAAAATGTCAGTGCATTATAAATTTAAATCAACCCTAGATTATGACACTGTGTCATTTGATGGATTACACATTTCTGTTGCTGATTTAAAAAAAGCCATTTTTCACCAGAAGCGCATTGGGAAAAATACTGACTTTGATTTGCAAATAACTAATGCACAGACCAAGGAAGGTAAGTATTTAATATTACAATTAACATATACAATTGTTTCAATACCTCTGCAATGATATGATATAATTTATTTTAGATTATACAGATGATAATACATTAATTGCAAAAAATACTAGTCTTATTGTTGCTCGTGTACCATTAACTGTACAACAAAAACGATCGTGGGATCGTAATGAAGCACCGACTTTTGGTAACTTAAAAGATGAAGCTAATTTGGGACGGGCTGTTGATCTCACACGTCTTGATGGTTCAGAAGAAGATAAGATTCGTGCCATGATGACACAATCAACACAGGATTATGATCCATCAAAGTATGTGAATTCATTTGAACTAATCTGATTCATAGAGCAATCAATAACGCGTGTGTGTGTTTTCATAGTTATATGAAAATTCGTGGTGCGAATCAGACTGGAGACGTTCCTCCAAACTATCGCTGCTACAAATGTCATCAACCAGGACATTGGATAAAAAATTGTCCTCTAGGTATGAATCAGGAACCAATTGAAATTAAAAAGAGCACTGGAATACCTAGAAGTTTTATGGTTCCTGTTGAAGGACCTTTAGTGCCAGGTGCTATGATGACGCCCACAGGTCATTATGCAGTTCCTGCTATAGATCAGTGAGTACTTAGAGGATTATTTAAAAATCTCTATTTGTATTTCCATTTTCACATATTTCCACAGTAGTTGTGGATTTCCCTCATTAAAAAAGTATTTTTATAATTATATGAAATATATGTTTTATTTTCATAGTCAAGCTTACAAAGAGGGTAAGAAAGAACGTCCACCATTTTCGCAAGATCCTGAACCAGTTGTTGAGAAGCCGGAAATACCGGAAGATTTATTGTGTAACATTTGCAAAGACCTTTTAACTGATGCTGTTATGATACCTTGCTGTGGAAACTCTTTCTGTGATGAGTGTAAGTATTTTCTAATGTGTAAACAAATTTCCTATTAAATTTATTTGTGTATTCATCCACTATAAAAAAATACAAGGGTATGACGCTGAAGAAGGCATCCAATCCGAAAACATGGATGTTGAACTTGATACATGTGAGAAGTTCAGGTCAGATGCGTCCTTCATTGTGAAAGTTGTGTCAAAACTATTGGTAACTTTGCAGAATGTGTTGTCTACTTCTGTGAAAGGAACCTCAGTCCCTTTAAAATGTGCATCTAAGACGCTGTAATTACAGTGCAATGTGTCAATTGATATTACGAAAGAATAATTTCTTTTAACCCGGCGTCGCTCGCGCTATGAGCTTTCCCCTCACGCGACACGACTTAACCTATAGAACGACGCAGCAGTGAGAGTAAGACGTTAGAAATGATGCAAGCGACGCCGGGTGAAGGAATAATCTGTTCCGTAAACTTTGCAGCAAAATAGATGACGTCGAATCCGAACGGAACAGATTACTCCTTGATTTTTCAATTATTCCTTATGACATTACAATATAAAGAATTGTTAAGCTTGTGGGAAACTGCGTCTGGTGCGTTTCAGTCAAACTTTTGCGTCAAATTTGGGTATTTCGCAATTTTCGCGCAGCGTGGCTCTAGTCACTTGCCAGGAGCCTTAAGGTAATTGTGTCGTGACAGTACCATGCAAAAATTAAGTCCCCGGATTATATGCGGAAAAGTTCAAATAACGTGATTCTGGAGAGTATGAAAAGATCGTTCAATAATGTTCGAAAAGTTCGTTCGTATTTACACTAAACACTGTTGCTAGATTACGACAAAAATTCATGTCTTTCACAGCTCTATTTTCCCTTTATCATTTGGTAGCTTTTTAAAATCTTAAGTGTTGTTTTGACGCTAGAGTTAAAAACATGGCATTTGCTTGGTATAGACGGTATGTATAAAAGGTACTGATAATGATGGCGATTATTTCAACTTCCGAACGGCTAATCTCTTAATTACAAAGACATTTTGATAGCACTTTGATTAATATGCAGTTCAAATTTTAACAAATTCTTAAGAAAATTGATATGACGAGACAATCACCTTAAAATGATATTTTATTATCCCTCACAAATTTATCATAGATCAATTTATGCAACCTCCCAGTGGAATTAAACGTCAAATTGTAGTTTGAAAAATGTGTCCTGTTCTAGTATAATGTTTATCAAAATAAATCATATGAAGCATGATACATATTAGTATGAAGTTTATCTTATATGGACTAATCTAGGTTTGATAAGAGCAATTCAATGGTTATCGGAGACTAGTTTCAAATTAATCAAATAATGGAATTCATTAGCTTATTCTAATGTCGAACTGAGAACGTTAATTTAGTTAAAATTCTTCATTGTAATTATTTTTCAGAAATTTTTTCATTTTTTCTAATTCTAACGAATTATTTTTAAGATACGATATTGAACATAATTATAATGATTACTTTGATTAAAACCTCAGATATATCAGCCATGTTTGGAAAATGATTACTAGAGTATATATGTTGTCAGAATAAATGGTTCAAGAATTTTCGATTTTGGTAAATCGAACGTCCCGTATCTAAAGTATGTTCGAAAACAAATGGCGAATGCTAGGTGTTGAATGTTTGTTAGAAACATGAGGGAAAAAACGACGTTCGCGGCATTCGTAGTAAGATTCAAAACGCACCCTTAAATAGCAAAAATGTTATGTATTATTTCATAGGTATCCGCACATTTCTATTGGAGTCCGAGGAGCACGAATGTCCAGACTGTAACGAGAAAGACGTGTCGCCCGAAACATTAATTCCGAACCGCTTCTTACGTAATGCCGTGTTAAACTTCAAAAATGAGACTGGGTATGCAAAGAGGCAGTCGTACAGATCTGCCATTGAAAGAGCCAAGAATGTGCAACAGGAATCCTTGAGATGTGAACAACTTCCTGCCGTTCCAACGCCTCTCCAAAGTAGCGTCGCACAAGGACAGAGTATTACAAATACAAGCAAAGAATCGCAGTATGTTGTGGAACAACAAACAGCAAATTTTGATAGACCGGCTCTGCATTTCAGTAGTGCTCAGCAACCAACCATTCAAAGCAGTAAGCCCTTGGAACTTACCTAATTAATCTATCTATTATTTATTTAATTTTCCTTCTCATGCTATCCTTCTATAATTTATTATCTTAAACTATGATATTCTTGGAAAAACGCGGGGTAATGTATTTTTCGTTCACAATCTATTCGAATTTTAAGGAAAAATTGAACGCAAATCGCCATCTTGTATTTTATATACACAGTTGATATTTCCTTATATAACCTCAATTATTTGATACAAGTGTCATATTACGGTTATAATGAGGTAACTCGCAGATAGAAAAATTTTAAAAATTAGAAACTGCTTATTTTTAGCAGCTCAATATAATTTTTAAAGGGGTATTCTACCTTGCCGGCCGATTTTAGAGGTGATTGTTGGGAATTTTTTTACAAGAAAACTCTTGGATATTTTTAAATGAAACTTCATATACTTATTTATTAACTCTTTAGCTATGTCTACAATTTTTTATAGACAAAAGGAATTAAAAGTTCTTGAGTTATGACGAGCCACGCAGACCGGGTTGAAAAAATAAAGCGCTGTTGGCTGTTACGATTGCAGACGTTCCATTTATCTAAAACAAAAAATCCAAATTAATTCTTAATCTAGAATGAGGAGAGGGCCATAGCACGTGTCAAAATTATTAACCCAAGTAAAAGTTGACAAAATGGCGGCATCTTGAAAAAAAAGTCGAATTTTGGCAATTTTTTTTACATTAGCAGGGCTATAAAAAATATTTATTTTTTTACTTAATTTTAGTAGGGGTTATAGCAACACATGTACTGAAGATGCCCGTAAAATTTCAAGTCGATCGGATTATTCGTTCTTGAGATATCATGGCAGCCAATCCGAAAAACGTAGGGTTAAGAAAAATGCGCTTAAAGTATTTCGTACCGATTTGATACGCTAATATAAAATTTATGACACTTACCGTTAATCAGCCAATCCGGTGCCAAAAAGGGGACCTTCTTCTTTCTCAAAGAAGTCTTGTTGGGTAATAACTTACACTAGTTTACAGGCACGATGGGATTGTTTCATTCTTAGCCGAAGCATACCTGCTTTGACTTATTCGTCTACCGCGCGCTGCTTAATTCAAACCTTTATAACTTCGCCAATTTTACGAATTTCGCTATAATACTTTACAAACACATTTTTGAGGCCCTATACTTTAAGAAAATGCAAACAAAAAGATCGATTTTTTCAAACTTCTAAAGTAGAATACCCCCTTGAGTGAATAAACTGCTAAGGAATAGGAGCTCTTTACAGGTCATTCTGAATCAGCTTCAGACCTAGATATACAGAGCAATCAGCTTATAAAAACACCAGCTGAAGAAGAAAACGAAGTTCCATTACCTCCTGGGACAGAACCGCTACTACCAATCCCTGCCATTGGTAGTTCGCCAGAAAAAGAGCGTGAGCCAGATCAACGTGAGTCTAGTCATCTAGTAGAATCCAACAAAGGTGATTGCGATGACGAATACATGGAAGAGAGAAGACCCCGAGAACGTCGACGAAGCTTCAGCAGAGATAATCATCGCGATAGGTTAGACATTTATGTATCTGCATAAATGCAATCATACATATTACACATTTCCCTTTGTACAATCTTATATTCAGTGAACTTTGTTATATTGCCCTCCAATTTCTATTATCCTCTTTACTAAGTATAATTAATTATAACTAATAAGGTACATTACAACTCGTAACAAAGTGTGTGTTATATACATTTAGTCTTAACTTTTGCCTATGTAAGATTAAGTTAACTATTATTATTATACTTAAGCATCCAGGGGCGCTAGTATACTTACTAGTTAAAATACGCCGATTTATTGCATTGTTATTATCTTTGTAGAAGTGGGGAAAGAGGACGTAGAATGGAAAACTTACGAACTGTGAGTCGCAGGCGGTCTTTGTCACCTAGGCATTCTTACCGTGCCGAATATCCTTCTCATGCATCGATTTTACCGCATTTATTGGATCCACCTTCCTCGAAGAGCTATCAAGGACTACCACAGACTGAGAATCACTATGCACCTAATGTGCATTATGAGTCTGGCATTCGTAGGTCAACAGAAGATCGGCCAGGCACGCCAACGGTTAGTAATAAATTTTATGGAAAACTAAATAATAGAGCAATATTAATGTATTACTTTTTAAATGAATTTAGATTGATGAACCTCATCTTCATGGGGCTCCATCTACCACTGGGCAGCCGCCTTTACTGCCTTTTCCACCAGGGGAAGATCGTATTCCGCCGCCAAATTATAATCAGCCACCACCCAGCATGGCTTCACACAATGCTCCATTGTTACCAGATCCTTACATGGGACATCGAATAGCTATGTATCCTCATCAGCAAGGGCCTCATTATGGTCCGCCAAGATATGAAAGGCCACCTTATCAACAGCAAGGTTATAGACCTTCTCAGCCACCACGCACCTATAATGGCCCACCGAGATCACTTCGAGGAATTCATCACTGTGAGTAATGTATAAGCTAATAAAAATCTGTCAATTGATATAAATTCACATGTAAGGTTTTAAATGTGTACAGGGTTTATTATGGAAAATGTCACCTTTACATATCGTGTGAGTTACGCAACCAAACATGTTCAGTGTTTTCCTTTGTCATAGAATTTGTGGAACATTTATTAAAATGGAGAAGATATCAAAAGTTGTAAATGGCAAAGTTTTACTGTTTTAAACCACATACAATAGGTGCATTCAATTTTTACATTAAAGTCTCAGTTTATGTATATATTTAAGGTGACCCGATTGTTTTTTTTCATTGAGATATACTTTTCTTTTAGCTAAAAGTCGAAAACACTCAGTAAAATATGTATAACTCAATGTTATTACAGTCTCGGCTCGCGAGATGTCGTTTTTAAAAGTTAACAAAGATGTGCGAGCGTAATAAAGACAGCGTGTGGTTTTTATAGCTTCGTAAATACTTTACTTATGTTTATTGCAAGGGGAACTTTAAAATGTCTGTTAAAAATTCTTCCAATTATTCTGGGGCTCGATTTAGAATTTTTGAAATACAAAAAGTGTATAGTTATCAATCAATCGTGTAGTGGTTATAAGAAAATAAGTGCAACAATTGGTTAATAGGTATTCACTTTTGATACTTATACAATAATAAAAGTGCATAATGGAACCCCTGAATACATGGATGCAAACGAATTTTAATATTAGCCATTATTTCTTTACACATTTCTACAGAAATATATTTAAATGTTATCAAAGAACGATATCACGTGAAGAAGAAACTGTAATGACCTTTAGTTACACCTTGTTGAATTTATCTGAATTCATTTTTAAAATTGTAATTAAAGAAATCATCTCGCCCCATTAAAAAAAAAATTAATGACCTTAAAAATGTATGAATAACAAGATTTCCTTCAGTAAAAAATTCTGAACGGAGATTAAAAATTTTTTGTTTACCAATGAAACGTCAAGCGCGTGTTTGATGTTTCTTTTGTTTCGTGACTTTTAAGGCTGTCATGCAGAAAATGGATTCGACCATGCGCTTGACGTATCGTTGGTATCTCCGCTCGGAAATTATAAGAACTATTTCGCAAGTTCCGGAATCATGCAGTTGTTGTGCGAGCTCGCACATCTCTAAGCCGAAAACGCTATCTGTCAGCCCCTTATTCTTATACTGATTGGTCGGTTATTCGACCCTGCATAGACTTGAACCTGTTTCTGTTAGAAACTTCCACTATAATCACGTATCTGTAATTGACGTGTGATGCATATTTATGCATCAGCAATATTATGTTCAATCGTAAAAATTCAGAAGCTGAGCATCAGACTAAGCGCGCGCGAAGCACGCGATCTAATTCTAGTTTTACTAAAAAAACTAAATGCATCATGTGTTGTCCGATATTGTAAAACAAAACAATATACAACTATTAAGTGTCAGAATGATTTTAAATTCTATAAGCATTTCGACAATTCTATAAATATGCATTAGAACGATCAATCGATATAATAATTTTTGGAATAGCCGTTCTTATCTCAGACAGCACAAACAATTATTTAATATTTATTAAAGAGCTCTCAATTCTGAGCAAGTTGTCTGAAAAGTTAATCAGCAAGTGCTCAAATTGCGCACATAAAGAATTCTTATGCGTCGATATTAGAGCTCGTTAAGGCGCTATAATTCAGAAGTCGAAAAGAGTTTTTCTGCAGATCGCAAAATGTTCATGTGAGCACAATTTGTAGTCATAATGGTACAAGCCCTGGTGATAAATTATTACACAGCTATGGATGCAATTGCGTTTCATTACGCACTCAAATCAATGCCCTCAAATTTCGATGCCTTCTGGCATCGTTATCCTTACTCTATATATTTCACGCAAATGTGCATGTAAACAACGTTAGTGGACATAGCGGATCACGCTTGCGCGTAGTGTATTTTTATCCAATACAGTAATCAACGATTGTCAAATGACATCCAGGTTAAACTTGAGGTCTTCAAACTTGAGTTCTTTAAAAAGCATTGAGTAACTTTTATGTTACACTAACATACTTTTATTAAAATATACTACACAAAAATATTACTCTAATGTATGCATTTGAGTTGAAGATTTTGGTTGCGGGCTGATTGTTTCATATGTAGCTGAGAAATTTTTAATATCACTCCTGGCTCTGACATGGTTTTCATTGGACTCACTGTAGTCAGCTTGATAGGGAATATCTTATTTGTAATATGTCCTCCCTTTAACCCTTTGAAGCACGGTGTAACACCCCTTTGAATTCAGAAAAAATGCATCAATTACCAACCGATGTATTTGAAACTTCATACTTAGGGGTATTTTGGATCGCTGAATTCGAATCTGGTGTCAAAATTTCGAAATTCAAAATCGCTGATTTTATATTGAGGCCCAAAGTTCGACCTTTTTTTAGTTATCATAAAATCTATTTATTTATCGAACCATACATTTTTCCTTACATCCAATTTACTTGAAATTTGGTACTTGGAGGTTTTTGGGGTCGCTGATTACGAGTCATTACTCAAAATTCAAAAATTCAAAATGGCGGATCAAAATGCAAAAAGTTACTTGATTCGGATAAAACTCAGTACTCGGGAGGTTTTTGGGGTCGCTGATTACGAATCTGAACTCAGAATTCAAAAATTCAATATGGCGGATCGAATATGGCGAACAATAACTTGATATTTGATCGCATTTGCTCAAAACTCGGCACTTAGGCGTTACAATAGGCATAATTTGCATTATGAACCGCTATTTTTAATTTTTGAATTTTGAGTTCAGTTTCATAATCAGCGACCCCAAAAACCCCCGAGTACCAAGTTTCATCCGAATCAAGTAACTTTTTGCATTTCGGCCCGCCATTTTGAATTTTTGAATTTTGATCTCAGATTCGTAATCAGCAGCCCCAAAAACCCCAAAGTACCTAATTTCAAGTAAATTGCATGTAAGGAAAAATGTATGCTTCAAAGGGTTAACCCATTAGCGCCCAAGTATCCGATTTTGTCCGATTTTTGTAGACGCCCAAACGGAAGCTTTACTAACCCTAGAAAATTCTGGAAAAATTCATTTATAACATAACAACATCTGTAATAAACTGAGGTGGAAAAATTTGTTTCCACAAAACGACTTTTTTGTTTATGCAAATAATTCTTTTTCAGCAGCTGCTGAGCAGGGTCTAAACAATTTACATTGAGCAGTGACTAGTTGCAAAAGTTTCCGGGGTAAAGGTGTCATAAGGGGTTGTTTTTCCGGTCTCTAATTACAAATTTGAAGTCAAAATTCAAAATACCCAACCCAAAATGGCCGACTTGAAAATCGAAATTGTACTATTCACATGAAACTTAGTTCTTGGAGGCTTTCAGGGTCGCTGGTTCCGAATTGCACGGCTTTCACCATGAAGAGGCCGACGAATGGTGCCGGTTACTGCTACAATAATGATCCCTGCATCGAAAGCCATTTTTGTTGTAGACGTTTCGAATTTTGAAACGTTGACATCAGATTCGTAATCAGGCATCCCAAAAATCCCCGAGTGCTAATTTTTATACAAATCGGGAAAAGTTTTGATTTTTCAAGCAGTCATTTTAGATTAGCCATTTTTAATTTTCAAATTTTTACTTCAGATTAGTAATTAGGCATCCCAAAAACCCTCAATACCACATCGAGCTTTACAATATCTCTAGCAGGACATGTTTGGGCGTTAGTGGGTTGATTAACCAATAGTTTCACAGATGACATCTTTTAGAGTTCTTTCGGAGGATTCTTACGAAGTTCATAAAGTTGTTTTCGAATATGAGTTCTTAAGATATCATTATGAGTTGTGTATTATGAGGGATACGATTAATTAAATACAGAAAAAGTTTACCATACTGTATTGAATGTACTTTGAGTGATTGAAGAACATAAAATACAAAAATTAATACACTGGGAAAAAATGTTTCTCAATTATATTTATTGGTTTTATTCGAATCAATTTTATTAGTCGGACAAGTGGTTATTATTTAGTTTATGCAGTCCATTATGCCAAATATTGTAGAGATTGATTCTTTGATGCAAGTAACTTCGATTCGATGAAAATATTTTGTAAAATAAAGACTTTAAATTGAATAGAAATTCAATAAGCCTTGCGTTGAAAGTATATGTGCGTTACATGAAAAGTACACATATGTTACAATTAAAAATGTTTTTCGATACTAATGAAACAACTCAATAAATTGAAGAAAATGAATATTTAAAATATAAAACATATACTATTTGTGAAATCGTATTAGATACATTAGTTATAAACAATTTCATTTTTTTCAAAACTGTTTTACGTTTATTTCGTTTCAGTGGGTTACAGAGGTCTTCAACCACCGCCGCCGGGTTTAGGAAGAAACATTCATAATGGAAACCCACCTGGGTATGCTATAATAAATCAAATTTTGCACGTATTTAAATTAAATAGTTTAGTAATTGCGAAACTTTAGGTTTATCTAATTTTTTTAATAGAATTATTTATTTATGAATTTATAATATCTTCTCATTAGCATAATTGAAGATCCATTGGAAGCGTTCGAGCGTATGCTTCGTGAAAAAGATGAACGTGATCGAAGACTTGGAAAACATCGACGACGTACCAGGAGCCGTTCAAGATCTCGAAGTTATACCAGATCAAGATCGAGATCTTTTGGTCGTCGTTCTCCTTTGCCGTCACGGATGAGCAGATCGAGAAGTCCACCGCCGAAACGACGTCTGCTATCGAGAACGCCACCGCTACTCCGACCCCGAAGCCGCACACCAAAAAGAAGATCGAGAAGCGGCAGCTTCTCAATTAGCAGGTGATGTACAACTAATCTGCAATATTTAGGCACGGTAGCGTACAGCATGTGAGACTGCCTTATGTAATCACTAACGCAAGGAAGGATTTGAGTACGTGTTTTTTCGTGTTGTCGTACGAGCGCAACCAATATGTGAAATTACAGATGGATCGCTGAACTAACTGGACTGAAATTTCCCGGAAATTTCGAATGTAGATTGGTGTAATGTTTGTAAATGACCAACATTTCAGGATTCTAAACAGCTCATTCTGTGATTTCACGAATTTTGTTTTTTTTGCGATGGCGATTCAGGGCTTATTTTGATTGTGGCAGTTAACGGAGAATGAGACGCGATTTAACATATAATTGCCAAAAAGTTAAATAAGAATAACACTGTTATTTTCAGCGTTAAAGTATAAATCTTTTTCTTATTTTGAATGGTTTGCCAAAAAAAGTAATGTTTTTCTTAATACTTTATTTATTTAATTTACGGGTGCTGTTTAATAAGTTAACACAAAAATGTACTAACTATAGAGTGTTATGACGTTGGTAGCGTGAAAGTTTTTAACTTCTCTGTTGTTTTTATTGATATTTTGCTTAAATATTTGTCCTTTCGCATTTATTATATGACAAAGAAAGGAGTTGGTTAAATTAAATTGAAGCTTAATAAATGTTATCACTTTGAGAATAATATCGGAAAAGAATGAAGTTTGTATTAACCTGTTAGGGAATTGGGAACCAGCTGTTCAAGTTCCTTCGTGAACGAAGCGCCTCTGTTAGCCATCTACAAGAATAGATTATCGCGATGTTAAAATCGCATAGAACCGTCGTCACCTATAGCATCGCCCATAGAAAATTTGTTTATGGATCACTCCGTTCTTTATCAACTATTCTTTATAATGGTAATTGTGAGTGGCCCTGCTTCTTGAGAATAGTGATGTGTGCTGCGTTTAGTCGTATATTACGCGCTAAAATGGAAATACATATTTGTGATCCTGCGATGTGATACAATGAATTATCAAACATGTAGAATATGTCTGAACTTTCATGATTTTATTTACGTTTACTCAGTTACTTATTCGTGGATTGATAAGTTAACATCACTTTTGTTCTATACTTTCCAAACAATATTTTTTCGCATTTGTAATATCATTAATCTGTGTGTGATCCGTAAACAATTTTTACATGTGAAAAATAGCAATATTGCAAGATGGCGGCAGTACTCTCCAATTCTCTTAAATCGTTATAAGAGGATCGTTTCATTCTTATATATTATATTTCAAGTTAGAAAATGAATTCCAGGGGAACAGTACTTGATATTTGTGTTTGCGCTCATTCATGAAGATGATACCTGAAGGAAAGAATCACCTCATTCAACAATTTCTGCGCTAAAAGAATTGCTACTAAACTTCAAGCGAAAACTTCCAATGAATTTTCGGTTCCGCAGGAACCTTTTTTTTTCGATTTTCGTTATTAATTTTATGAAATAGTGCAGACAAGTACTTAACAAGGCATTGCGACTTTCAGGACAACAGTTACCCATTAGTTCTTATTTTTAGCAATATTCATATATCTTCCGATATTGAAACATTTTACAAAAATTGGAAAATTAGGCACCACATTAACTGAAATTATATAACAAAATTTCGATTGAGCTTTCGTATAGGTGATTTAATAACAATGTTTTCTGCAAAAAATGTATGAATGCACATTAGTATTCAATAGTTTATTCTTAGACCTCTTATTTATTTCCAAAAAACAATATCATTGGTCTATAAATAGAATTATCTTTTTAAGCACGCATTATCATTTTAGAAACTATTATTAGGAGGAGTGTGCTTTATAATTTAATACCCACATAAGATTTTAGCACCGGCCCAAAGCTGGTATGGTGATAGCAACTCGACTTATTGCGCCGATATAGTACTAGTTGCCGATATCGACACTATACAGAATTATATGCGGCTTGTTAACAACACATCAGTGCTAGAAAACAGTACTGTTCTAGTAGTAGATATTATATTCATGACAGCATCGTACAACGGTACTATAGTCTGTCAATGAGTTTAATATGTTTTTGGACAGTTCGCAAACAACTCAATCCTTAGCAAATCACACAAGCCTTTTCATAAAATTACGGAAATTTATGCTAAAATAGAAAAATAAAATACATTTTAATGCACATATATATTTTGTATCAAAAATTTTATACAGAGCCACATGTGGCTTGCTAAAGACTTCATTGTTTTCGATCTATCATGTAACAAAAGTCTCGAAATGAATTACAAAAGAAATTAATTCGTCACTACTATTCTTCTCGAGTTCACTCATTTTCTTCGCTATATAGAAAACGTTTGACACAGTTGTACTGTTATTTCATCACAGGTTATGGAGCACTGAGCACACGCGAATGTTTTGAAATGAAATGAAAGTTAGACTAAAGGTCGAGTAATCTAAGATTTGACTGCGAATGCGAATGCGCATGCGCGGAGTAGGAATTCGGGCACTTTTAAGACCTAGGACTTAAAAGTACTCTTTTTTGTACTGTCAGTCACCCCCCACCACTGACTTACTTTCACCACCGCAGAAACGACTATTTTGGGGACGGAACACAAGCATGAAAAAACGCGTAAAACATGCTTGCGTTGTATAAAAATATTGACGCATCCACGTAGTAAGAGAGTGTATTACTTTTACGAATGAGGTATCTAGCACTGAGATATTACTTTTTCCCATCGCTGAAAAACGGGTAATAAACCGCATATATTCTTTTCTTGAGTTTAGTGTTGACAATTATTCAGTACACAAGTCTAGTTGTCTTCATAATACCAGGATCAGGGCAGGAGAGAAATCTTCTATGTATATTATACCTGTATATTATAACAGTATATTGGGGCAACATCGTTTAAGCAGAGGTTGTCCGCCTTTCTCGATAGTCGATAGTTAATCTATATTCGAAATTAAGACTGGTGCACTGCTAACCTGTAATGACGGCCACTAACTGTTGTTACATACCAATTCTGAGCCGACTCTGGGCCATTTTTCCACTGTCGGCGAATCTTGTATAAAATGAGTACGTTCCACAATAAATTAAGGCCTTGCGAACGTCGTTGCATATTTCAATGGGTACTAGGAATAATACAAAGAGTTACAAATTTTTGCTTTCATTTTAAAAAGTTGTATTTTTTCATTACTGATCAAGAACACCTGTCGGTTCAGGGAAAAGGACGTAACTGTTTTTCCTCTGCTCTGTGAAATCCACGTAATTCTATAGCTCAAAGAAAATCATTGTATTTTTAAGTTTTGTTCATTAAACCGCGTAACTCATTCCTCACAGACAAGAATAACATAACTTATTGTTACTCCAATAAAGTGCTGTATCTCAATAGTGTGCCAAAAATAGCGTTAACTTTTCGTTACTAAACAAAACAGACGTATGACGTCTTTTTTTTCGAATAAAACTAACGTAACTTCATAATACTGAGGAAACAGAGCGTAACTACATTTCTCAAGGAATAAAAAGCAACGTAACTGGATAGAGCCAAAAAAATTTGGCATCGAGAACCACTTTGTTGTCACGCAAAGAAAAATGTATGCGTGCGTGCGTGCCTGAAAATGTTCCGGATAGTTAACTTCCAGATGTAGATAGTACAGTAATATTTGCAAATGTCCAGCACATCTAGTTTCAAGACGGCACATGCGAAAAAATCCGAAAATTTAGTGTCGTATGTTTTTACAAAATTCTGGCTGAACCGCTTCGTCAATCGGGTTGGAATTTACAGAAAAAATCATGAGGTTGTGGACGAAACAGTAACATCTACAAATGTCAAGCACTTCCAGCTTGATTGTTTCTCATCCGCGAAATCATTTTTTTTTTGTAACAACGAATGCATAAAATGTTCCATGCGGTCGCAGGATCATGTTCGCAGCACTCGCAGCAAATTTTGAAACATGATTATGGTGGTCCCGTGATCGTATCTTTTTATGCGTTTTGTGTTAGAAAAACAATTAATGTTGCTGTATCGCCATTTTTAAATTTGAAGTGCTGAGAATCTATAAACTTTACTGTTTCATCTATATCCAGAAATTTTTTTAAATAAATTTTAATCCGATTGATTCAGTGATTAATCTGGAATTTTTTATGTGTAATCTCCCCGTCCGCAAACGCAGTTTTTTGCGATGGGTATTCCATAAAACATTTATTTCATGCGCTTATGTTGTACATACGTTATTTTAAAATTGATAACGCTGGACAGCTGCAAGTCTAACTAACTTATTTACGACTGGAAGTTAACTTTTCGTGCAAATAACTAAATGCAGTTGGTTCCACGCTTTGCTTAGAACTCTTCGTATAAATGTGTAAATGTAACGGACATTTGGCGCGCTCACAACGCACACACATACGTACATTTTTTTCGGTAGAAGACTCTTTTAGAGGCTCATTGTTTAATTTTGTTTGCAGATCTAGATCTTATTCTCGCAGTCAGTCACCGAGAGGATCCCTTTCTCGTGATAGGGAGAGAGATAGAGATAGGGATCGTGATCGAGATCGAGATCGAGATCGAGATCGCGACCGTGATCGCGATTTACCACCAAGGTATAGATCACCTGCTAGATCGCCGCTAAGGTGAGCACTTCTCATAAGTATATTTATAATTGTTTTTACATTTCAATAATTGTATACTGTGTGAATTATTACAAACTTTTTCGGTATTTCAATAAGTAAAAACTGAAGCGGTCTTTACTTAAAAGTCACGTTTAAAAATAAAACATTAAATAAAATGTGTGGATTGGACCACGTATATGAAAAAATTAATCATTAACTAATCTGCAGATTTCAGAGGGATCGGGATCGTGGAAGATCACGAGAACCACGCGACACTTATGGCGCTTATTACGACTCGCCAGGACGGGATTATCAATATCGTGATCGTGAGCGCGATCCGGCGCCGCGAGAAAGATGTCCGCCAATGTCTCGATATCCGATGAGGAATCAATCTTCGCAACATAATATACCACCGTTGCTGCCGCATCTTGGTGCTGGTGGCCATCCTTCATCACAATCGCAAACGCACTCACAATCACAGTCGCAAGTGCAGTCTCAATCGCAGCCACAGCCGCCACCTCCCCTTATGTCGCTCGGACCATCACCACTGGACAGGAAAGACTATTATGATTCCTATAACAGGTATTTCAGCATCAATAGTTCTCTAATATACGTACGTAATAATAATAAGCAGACACACTATCGACGAGTTTCTCTTTACCGCGTTTATGGCTAAACGTACAATATGCATATATACGTGAAATACACGTATAATACCGGATGATCTAAGTAAATGTAGTCACAGTAAACGACTTACTTGATTGCAGTAGCTACGCCTAGCTAGACCATTCGTTATAAACATATATACGATATATATATATATATATATATATATATATATATATATATCTATCAGCGTGTGTAAATCTTATGCCCTTTTCTTCCCTTTTTCTCACTACACTAGCACACACTACTAACTGTAAGATTTTATTTAGGGAAATAAAGATACATATGATCGAACGTCTTTGTACGATTTACTGTCTAATGTAGTTTTGTAAAATTATATCTCTTTTTCTATTGAATATACAATACATTGTCATAATGGCCATCGAGGTTGTTGTTGTTTGATTCAGTAACTATTATATACCGACGTGTTATTCATCTCAACATGAATGAGCTTACTTCCATACAGCATGTTGCAGTATGGAATTTCGTTGTTGTTTGTATGTCTAAAGACATGATTTACAAGTAACAACGCGCTAAAATAATTATTTGTAACGTATAGTTAATATATTTTGTTTGCGATAGAAAACTTAGGAATATCGAGCTACTGTGAGACAGTTATTATAACGTTGGACAAAGGTACGCAGATGCACGTATACGTATTTAACCTTCATTTTACTTCTGGAGCCGTTCTTCATTGCACAATTTATTTTTATTATAATTCCTTATGAATTAAATTTGAGGTCATTTTATTTATATGCGACTACGTTATTTTCTCATGGATATAGTTTTACTTCATTTGGTTAATTAAAACATTTCCTAATTTTATATATTACAATGAAAATATGTACATCAAAAGAATACAATTATATCGTTTTGTTAAATTTAAGTGTAATTTTGTGCTATTGAATTTATAATTTTAATATTTCTTTTTTTAATTAATACAAGCGTCCTTAAAAGAACTTTTTATTTATTTTGGACGAGATTTAACAATATTTATGACTGTCGATTTAGGTGCAAAATTTGGCTACAGAATTAAATGACGGTTAATACCTGTTATAAAAAAATTGCGTTGACAAGTATTCGATCTGATCCAGTATTAAATTTTAGTCAAACTTTGTATAATATTATTATAGCACGCTAAGGGAAGGTACATATTAAGTTAAATTCAATACATTTTATTTTCACAGTTTTGCATTAAGGCTCTCCAAGGGGGTCTGGTCTATACATATTAACTACCACACACGTAGATATATATAAAGAATGGATTTAGATAAAGTAGATTTACAAATTTACACACCTCAGGGACATTCTATAATAGGGTGTCGGCAATCGTTGTCGTAAATCATTTCTACAAGGTAATCAGAATTATTTCCTTCGATTTTTTTGCTGTTTCGATTAGACAGTAGAAACGTCTTACGTTAATGACTGCCAACAAACGTCTCATTGTAGAATGAACCTAATTGATTTTTGATCGGCCATGTTGAATTATGGCACCATAAACGGGAATAGTATTCCGCACCTTTTAAAGAAACTAAGAACTTTTTGCGACTTACTCTAGACAAATTTACTTCGTCGTATACGTTGGCTGTGGTCTGTATTGCGTTTAGGGATCTTAAACATGTGTATAACCTTAAAAATGTGGAGCCAAAAAGAGTCATGTGTCCCTGTCATATGCCTGTCACGCAACTCACACATTACCACTATTCTATTGCACATTCGCAGCACTATTAATGCGAAAACGGAGTATAAATTTCGGCGGACGAATGGAAATCACAGTATATTACAATTTCACGATCGAAATATTTGTATTGGTGGATGCTATTTTTTTTCACTTAGAGATATCAATTTATTTCGTTTCATATTACAATTGTGTTACCCACCCCGGACCGAAACTTGAATTTCAGAATATGCATGGGTTTCAAAAAGGTTATTTTTATAGACACGATTTGAAATATATTTGTATTCCATGCACAACAAATACAGTAACTCTGCAGACAGAAAAAGTAGGGTATTTCTCTTGCCTTAACACTTTACCGACCGGTAGGGGTTGAACGTCCTACACACGTCTCATCGGTTATTCGGCCGTAAACACTTCCCTGACACCGGCTCTGTTTTGGCATAGACTGTCGCGTGCGAATACTTATATGCGCTTTTTCTTATGCTTATAGAATTGTTAAACAAAACTTTGTGAAGGTGCTTACTACATTATTCGCTTGGGGACCAAAAAGCCGATTAATAGGCTACCGGTCGGTAAAGTGTTAACATGGACTTACAGTACTGTGTAGTGTAAGTGAAAGGTAAGCATAATTGTCGAAGGAGATGATAATTGAATCGCGAGATCAGTATACTTTTGAAAGGCCACTTCCTCATGGGTTATATCGTGAAAGAGTCCCCGAATGTGAAATTGATGTCGTGAACCAACTATAGTTCGTAAGAAAATGTATCGAAATATTATCATTGAGGATGTATTGGACGTACACAGTCCGACATTGATGATCCGTGGAAGGGAAACCTACACCATTCGCAAATGCTATTCCCTCTACTTTCAAAGATTTCCCTCTCCAAGCTTATCCATGTACTGCCCCAACTATCGCTTTCTTGCTATGGCGAGTGCTTAAATTCTTTAATTTTTTGAGTCGTATAATACGAAACGATTTAATTTTAGAGAACGTCCATGAATATTTCACCGCTGTAAAGTTTTTGGTGGTCCTTTTGCAAATGCCAGAAAAACATATGAGATAGACTTCGAGACGACGCTCCATTTTTCAGTCACTTTATCAATTCTATTAAAAATCATCTTAATCAAGCAATTGATCGAAATAGATTTTGGATAGATTTTTAGAGCTTTGACATTAAAAGGCCCTTTTGAGGGCCATCGAAAAATTCGCAGCGGTGGAATACTCATGGACGTTCTCTACTATCATGAAGGAGGTATTCTAGCCTAGAAGCCGAATTTTCATGCTATTTTTGCGAATTTTTTTAAAATAAACTAAGGTTTTTTGGGACATTTATGAATATTTGAAGGACGTTTCAATTTTTTTTTATTGCAAAATAGCTATAAATAAGCGCTGTATACAATATTGAAAAAGGTAATGAAAAAAAAGTTGGTTCATGGTTTCCACGATTCCGGCTGTTCTCCTCATCTAAAACAAAAAAGCCAAAAAGATTCTTAATCTGTATGAGTTTGGCTATAATAGGTACCAGAATGAATAAAAAATATTGAAAATTAAAAAAATGGCGTCATTTTGAAAATTGTGTTTCGATTTTTTTTTACAATTAAAGGGCTGTAAAGATAAAAAAATATTCCGACTTGATCGTGGTAGAGGCTATAGCCACACATGTGCTGAAGATGTATGCACAAACCCGACTCAATTAGTCAACTGGTTTTTGAAATATCATGGGAACCAATTTGAAAAACGTGGTATCGAGAAAAACGCGTTTAAAGTTTTTCGTACTGATTACATAGAAATAATTTTACTTACGATCAATCAGTTAGTCCAGGGCCATATAGGGGACCTTCCCCTTGCTTATTTCCATACCAAATACTTGAAAATTATGCAAAAAAAGGAAAATCGATTTTCAACCCGCTAGATTAGAATACCTCCTTAAATCGTTTCGTATTATACGATTCAAAAGATTAAAGAATTTAAGCGGTCGTCATAGCAAGAGAGCGATGGTAGTGGAAGTACATCGATAGGCTTGGAGAGGGAAATTTTGGAAAGTATAGGGAATTGGATCTGCGAGTGGTGTGGGTATCCCTTCCACGGACCATTAATGTCGGGCTGTATACAATCCAGTCAGATAAGCTTAAAAATGAAACACATGTAGTATGATTGTTTCAAACACAATTTATATTAGTCCAATCGAATGTGCAAAGAACAATGTATTGTTTGCGCAGAAAAATTAATAACAATGAATATAAAAAAGGTCGCTTTATACATAATTGCAAGTTTTCCACGGAGCTAATTTTATATATATAGTTTTTTATTAAAGTTTGACACCGTTGATCCGATTTTAACCCTTCGTTAGGCACGTGGTCAACAATCGTAAACCATTTCTCTTTTATGCGCGAGAATTCAAGTTAGGACTATGCATATGAAACTCATTTTAACTCATCCATCAACCAAATATCCAATAATTGAGCCAAGTATTTTGTTATATGATTAAATACAGTCTAATAAACGTATTAATGACCTAGTTTGAAAGAAAAAATCAAAATCAGCTTTTTTATTCGATTATTAAAACGGTCTACAACCGTAGACCATGCGGGTAAGCTTGTCAATAAAGTTCACACGCCTAATATAGGGTTTAATATTTTGGAGCTTATTTGGTTTGTCGAAGGATACTCCATGATTTTATGAAATTACATTTTTAGTCAAATGTATTGTTTAATCAGTAGAACCGTTTATTTATAATAAGAAATTGCAAGTGACTAAATAAATACAATTTTTTCAATAACTGAGAAGGTAAACAAAAAATCTGATTTAGTGAATTCGTGGAGTTCCTTCGATAAATAACATAAGCTATGAAACATTCAAATTGGATCAACGGTGTAAATCTTTAATCGAAAAAACTGCATACAAATTTCATTTTGTGGAAAACTAGTAATTACAAACCGATCTATTTTATATTCATTGTTATTCATTTTTTTTTGCATGAACAATGCATTGTTCTTTGCAACTTCGGTTGTTTAAATATAAATTGTGTTTTAAATGATCATGCTATATATGTTTTTCATTTTTACGTTCGTTTGACTGGATTGTACGTGCACTATATTCTTGAACAGGTTGCTATAGTAGACTTGGACATCGTCAACACACATAACCAGTTACATCCTTTCTGTTTGCAACTCATTCCCTACTTCGTTTATAGTCATGCTCTGTATTCTAATGACTGAACTCTTACTATTTTCCCCATATTTTGTGTAGTTATGAGGCGGCTCTGTGATCCGTTTCAAATTCAGATATTCCAAATTTTCTCATAATATTTCGCATACGCCATTTTCTAATGTCCGATTGGAGTAAGAAAAAGCCTTCAGGGGATTGGGGAGCACTGTTGTCATCTTGAATTTTCGCTGTTTTTTACGTACACAAATTTTTAGCACTTCACATACAGATTAATGTTAATAAAAATTTTTTGAAAATTGTATGTAGGAGAAGAATCATGCTAATACTCCATTCCACGAATAAATAGTTTCTTATGAACAGATAGAATAATGAAAATTCAGACTTATGCCACATGTTCGAAAGCTCGCTGTGCCACATTATATAATCATAAATAATTCCATTTCAGCAGATAACGCCACCTGACGCCACTTAAATTAAAATTGATAAGGAATATTTTCTGAATGGTGGAGTGATGTGCTAACAATTTTTCTGTGTGCATCGCGACAGACAGCGATAGATTTTATGTGACTTTAACACCCCGATGAACTGCTTTTGTAAATGGCCAACAGAGCTCCGTTTATGAAAGAACTTAAACAGTTGTTCCCAAATTCTTTTAACATCCTATAATAGGGCTTAAAATGCTGTACAATATACAGAGTGAGCCACAAAAAGTATTAAATTCGGGTGTGTCTTCCATCTATGTAGTAATGTCACGCCTGCGTCATTACTGCATTCCATCTATGTAGTAATGAACTTAAACAGTTGTTCCCAAATTCTTTTAACATCCTATAATAGGGCTTAAAATGCTGTACAATATACAGAGTGAG
>JARQST010000655.1:63729-76294 GCA_030142225.1 Pachycephus smyrnensis
CCACAAAAAGTGTTAAATTCGGGTGTGTCTTCCATCTATGTAGTAATGTCACGCCTGCGTACCAATAGACATGGACTCAAATGTAAACACTGCAGAAACATCAAAGAATAGAGAAGAAAATAGAACGAAGGTGGTCAGTATAGTATGCCAACTCGAAAGTTTCATATAAACTGTGCTTATGTTTTGCACAAAAATTAAATATTAAACATTGATGAAATCTTTTTTTAACCCCTTCACTGACGAGAATTCTCGTCATTTTGGACTTTGCGTTCACTGCCGGAAAAATACATTTTCTTGTCCTAAAATATTTTGTTGTATTAAAGTCCGTAAGTGATTTTATCACTGTAACGAAGTATAATTAGGGGTTTTCGGATATGCTGAACACAATTTTTGAGTCCAATTTGCTAAATTTTGCTTCTGAAAAAAATATGGCGGCCAGAAAAATCAGAGTTACTGAATTTTTGAATTTTCTTGTCATGAAATATTTTGTTATATTAAAGTTCTAAAATGTATTTATGATTGAAATAAGACATATTTAAGGGGTTTTCCTATGTGCTAAGCACGATTGTAAAGTTGAATTTGCAACATTTTGCTTATAAAAGAAAATATGGCGTTCAAATGTAAAAGGAAGATGGTAAAAAAAAATGGCCGAGTTGGGTGTCGGAATAAAATCTAAACGAAGTATAAAAAATGTAGGCATCGTATGAAAATAGAAAAAAGAATTATTCAACCGTGAAGTGCGGAGAAAGTTCCAAGAATCACCTCCTGAACTTATTAATCTAGTAGCGCCTCGATTGTAAAAGAAAGTGACTCTCTTCACTTTTTATACCCTTCTAAACATATGAGATTGTTTGAAATATTCTTACATAACATAAGTGTTACTGAAATTCGACTATTGCTTACGAGAATATGGAAAATATTTCGCCAATCTCACGAAAGTTCAGTTCGGCTACACCTCTGTTGTTTCTTTGCCAATTGGGTACGTTAATATTTTGCTTGAATTTCTGTGGATTTGAAAAAGAATTTTGATCAAATGAGGACATATTAGCAATTAGTTACGTTTACGAGTACACTTATTGTGAATAATGTAATATATTGTAAATGCTTGCAGGAAGGGTCACGAGCAGGCTGCTAGCATCCTTTCCGTGTGAGTGTGTTTGTGGCGCACGATTTTTTTTATTTTTTTGCCCGACATCAATTATCAATTCATTTGCCTGCGACCCTTTTGAATAACTTATTCGAGGATGAGTTATTTTCAAGCTTTGAAAAAAGTGAAGATGAAAATAATTTCGTTTGACTGCATTTTTCAGATTCACACACGCACACACGCATGGTTACACACACCCACACGGGAAGGACGCTAGCAGCCTGCTCGTGGCCCTTCTTGCAAGCATTTACAATAAACAGTGCTCCCTCACTAAGATTTCCCTCGCTAATATTTAATCTGTCCACCGTCAGAGGGGAATAGGTTCCCCCACAATAGCCTGGCTGTTAGCCTGTGTGCCCTCATGTTTGATGTGTTGGTTGGGTCTGCGGACACCGATGCGTAGTGTAAATGTGACCCGGACATTAAGTTAGCTGTTCTCCCTCTGCTGCCGTGCAAGAGAGACACATATCGTTTTGTCTCTTTCTAAACTCCGCCTCCTATGCACATAGTGAGGGACCTCGATAACATTGAATTTCCAGGAACGCGTACCCCGGACCCTAAATATTAATGAGGGAGCACTGTATTATATTATTCACAATAAGTGTACTCGTAAACGTAACTAATTGCCAATATGTCCCCATTTGATCAAAATTCTTTTTCAAATATTCACAGAAATTCAAACAAAATATTAACGTACCCAATTGGCAAAGAAACAACAGAGGTGTAGCCGAACTGAACTTTCGTGAGATTGGCGAAATATTTTCCATATTCTCGTAAGCAATAGTCGAATTTCAGTACACTTATGTTATGTAAGAATATTTTAAACAATCTCACATGATTAGAAGGGTATAAAAAGTGAGGAGAGTCACTTTCTTTTACAATAGAGGCGCTACTAGACTAATAAGCTCAGAAAGTGATTCTTGGAACTTCCCCCGCATTTCTCGGTTGAATAATTTTTTTTTTCTATTTTCATACGATGCTTACATACATTTTTACACTTCGCTGAGGTTTTATCCCAACACCCAAATCGACCACTTTTTGCCAGCCTCCTTTCACAAGTGCGACTGAATCTCGGTATCCGGGGGTTTTCGGTGATGCTGAATCTAAATTCAATTTCAGTTTTTTGAAAATCGATGTCAAAAACACAATGGCGTTACCGAAAACCCCCGGATACCAAGTTTGAGTCGAATCCGTGAATTTTTCATTTTCGCCGCCATCTTGGATCCGCCATTTTGTTTTTAATATCAATTTTCAGAAATCTGCTATTAAAATCGGATTTAGCGACATCAAAAACCCCAGTATACAAACTTTCATTGATTTTTGAGAATTTATTTTTGGCATTTTAGGATCAGTCAAGGAAAATGGACTGGCAGTAAAGGGGTTAATCATCCATTCTGAGTAAATTGATATCATCTTAAAGACATACAGGACCACCTTCGTTCTATTTTCTCCCTCACTAAATCTTTAATGTTTCTGCATTTTAATCGATGCCTATTGGTACGTAAGCGTGACATTACTAGATGGAAGACCCACTCAAATTTAACACTTTTTGTAACTGACATTGATCATTATAAAAAGTAAAACTAATTATATTATGAGGCAGATGACAGCTTTTTGAGACCGTATAGCTGATCATGATAACAGTCGTCTGCTCAGAGATATATTTTACACTTGCTGAATCGTTTTTCAAAGCTTTATGTAACTGAATAATGAATATATCTGTCCTACGAAATCATGCAATATGTCGGTTATGATCATTTTCATAGCCTAAAATACCATAAATGATGAGGACTTACATTAATAGATTTTCAAACGACGAAACTGTCAAAAGACGCGCGCGCGCATACACACGCACACAGACACTAAAACGGTGTGATTCTACCCCTGTTTTAAGTTGAATTGAATATTGGTACGTGGGCATTTCGATCGACTCGAAATTTCTCAAACACCCTTGGACAGCCTTAATGAACAGCCTTTTGTATTTTCTCATAAAGGTACAAAGATTTAGGCTGTGGCGTACATATAAGTAGGTGATAATGCTAAGCTTTAGTAAATTATCAAACATCAATTAACAACTGGAATTCCGTAATATTCAAAGGATATTTCAGCATTTCCCATTTTTAAAAATGTTTTCACTGGTTTTTCAATTTTCAAGTATATTTATAATCCCGATCTTGAACCACTGTTCATTTCCGATTTTTCGATTACCAATTTTATTGAATTGTATTATCTAATGAGTACATACAGGTGATGTTTCGAAAAATATGAGTGGTAGACTGGTAAGAAAGATGTGAAATTCAATATTACAGTGTGAACATTTTGTATGATTATAAAGAAACTAGTTATCTCCAATTGCAATATGTTTCTCACAAATCTGCGAAATTTTCTGCTCCGTTAAACTTTACAAACATACATATAGAGATTTCAAGGATAGCTTAAAAATATAGTTTAACTGGGTATATGGATGATTTTGTGACCTTATTTATGAGACTGTATTGTCACTAGAGAAATTTACTACTTTTGTTAGAAATAGTTCTACGAATAAGCTAAGAATACAGTATTTAAAAGTAATCCCATGCGTGAGATATTCATATATAGTTTTCTCGTAGTCTAGAACTATTAACGGAAAACAAGTAATTTATTTTAGACTATGATTAAAACAAATAGAATTTAAGTATTGGAAATTGTTTATTATACTATGAGTGAAGTAAGTACCAACTGTCATTAATCCTATTTATATAATTAATTAGGTTTAATTTGATTTTTTGGTTTGTTACGTGATGTCAATTTGCATAACTACGTATAAAATATTGACATTCTTTGAGGGCCGATTCCACAAATCAACACGAATTATGAAATATGAATTGTTAAACATAAATAATTCCAACAGTCGCCTAATTACTGATTGACTTCGTTAATTTGACTCCAATGCGAATAGTAAACCGCGTTTATTAATCTTCGCTTGCTGTGTGGTATTGACTCTGAGTGCTATTTTTACCTGTTTTATTTAAGTCTTACTCAAATCTTTACAAAAACTTCCAATAGCGTTTTTAATTTGTCATTTTTTAATTAAATTCTCATAATCGCTTTAAGTCAAAACAATGTAGTCATTCAAACGTCTCACAAAATACTGCCGAGCTCCAGTCATATGATTTTATTTTGGTATTCCATTTGCATTTTCATTAGGATTAACAACAAATAACAAATTAGTCATATAAATTTACAAAAAACCTATGTATCCGTGAGCGTAAATATTTATCGTTCATATTCTTCTTCTCTCTTCTTCATTTAATCAGATTCTTACTTTTCAAGACGAAAAAACAACGGATTTCTACACAACCACGAAGGAGGAATACCAATCAACGAATTGGCCGTAAATTACATATAGGTTTACATCAAATATTCACTTTTAATGCTATACTCCACGTGTATTATATAATGAACACGAATTATATGTATGTGCCATCTTCTACTCCATATACTGCAGTTTTGTTCTTAAATAGATATTTTATTTCAATTCTTTCATTAAAGCATATGAAAAGAAGTTCGTGAGATTCAATCTCAGGTAATATGAACATGACTCTACTTCTGAAATAGCATTAACCTTTTGGGACCGGTTCTTTTTCCGTGATTTCAAAGACGCCGGATGTTATGAATCACTTCGGAGTATGTATGTATGTGTGTATAGGACACCAAGCGCAAAAAGGTTAAACATATTGCATATAATTATATAAGATATCAGTGTCGAGTAAGGTAAAACTAATATCGTCTTATTGTACATTTATAGGATAAACTAATGTATGAAACAAATATCATTTTACAATGCCGAATGTTTTTAATTAATCGGTTTGTTGATGCTTGCTTTTAACTGTATCATGACTTATTGAAATTACAACGATCTTCGTAGTTCTCTTACTTAGCATTGAAATTTGGACGAACAGCATTACTTGTTTTTTGCCCAAGTATTAAGATATGATTATTAGAGAGCGTGTGTATATTCTCAACTTTGAATAAAAGAATACACAGTATATATTCATAATAACAGATTATGAAGATGAATTTGAATGATACCCCGTGATGCGAAAATTCTCATGAAATTGAATCGGATCGAATTAATTTCAATCCATGTCATCAACATTTCGAAGTCAGTGGATTTTCAAGTTTGAAGTTTAAGAGAGATGAAAAGTGAGAGAGTGAGAGTACACATGTTTGTTTACTACGATATTTCACGAAAATGTACTTTTACCATCTCGAACAATTGTCCTCTTTATACAATTCTTGAAATATCATACATAGATATATTACTTTATTAGCCACATGTTACCTAAGACAAATTGAAATGATCCTCTTTAGTTTTCACATACTCAATTACGTTTCAACAATGTATCTTGTCACCATGTCAACGTTATTATAATAATAAAGAATGCTGTATTGTACCAACAAAAAGGGAAAGAAAGGCAAATAGTGAGTGAGGAAGAATGAAGTTCGCAAAATGTTTGGATCGACTATGAGCCCAGCCTGGAAAACGGAAAGGTTCTGCAACTTCATAAGCGACCCAACGCACGAATCAACACGGTTACTGATTCAGGTGAATTCAGGGCCAAATCAACATTTCTAACAAAGAGCAACAGAAATATCCCCTATTATTGATTGGGATTTATTCGGTATGGACAGACTTTAGGAGTCACGTGTAAGTTTTATTCTCGACGATAATTTATTTGATTAATTATCATAGCGAGTGGACTGATACTACCGTTACTATTGCTATCACAACTTCTACCAATGGACAAAATACAGACTTCTATATCTTGTTGAGGAATGAATCTCACGTCGAAACTCGGATGAATTTATTGAAGACGAATAAACCTGAGATCGAAGCAAGCAATAAATGCTAAATGCGGAATTTATATATTTTCATAAAATTTATTTCATGATTGGGTATCTGGAGCATGCCATAAAAGTGGCAGTTATAAATGTTGATTTTAATAAATCCATATTATTAATAATGAGTTTCAGTGAACTTGACTGAAGAACGCCATGTCTGGTCAACATTACTAATTGACTTGTTTTAATTTACTCGGAGCATTGTGCTTCACGTTTTCGGAATGGAACATCTTATTGCACTGAATATAAAATACTTGCGAATGCGCGATTTTGTTGATTTCAAAATAGCAGCACGCACATCTCATGAAAAAGAAAATTAAATCCCTACCATAAAAAAATGTATTTTATTCAGAATCAAAGAAAACACTGAGAGTTTGACAGTAGATTTTCATACTGCTTATCTATACTGTTATATACTAACTATTTAATCCTATGAAAAGAGTGATCTTATTATTTTACATGTAGTTAAGAAGAATTGAAAGCAATCGGCATCTGTATAAAGTTTTTACTACACTTTGGCCAGTACAAACAATTGGCAAATCCACTAGAATTCTCGAAGATCTCAAAGAGAAAATCGAGAATTAATAAAAGATGATTCTCTTCTGGAAATAATGATTGAACGTATCGCGAGTCTAACTCCTATATTTCATTTTTTTTAAAATAAAGTCCCAGCAAATAAAAATGTATGCTGTCTAATCGTGTAATTGCTTCTGAAACTTTTTGTCGACAGGTACTCTGGACCGTCTTCGCAACGATTCTGCAGTTCTCCGCGTGACATGCCAATCAAGCGATTCGATGATGTTGCACCACCGGGTACCGAAGGATATTACGATTTACCGCCGCCAGGTGTTGATCATGAAAGATCCATGCGAGAGGATCGTGATAGATTGAGACTCCTGAGGGAGCAAGAAGATCGCGAGCACGGACCGAATAAAGATCCAGATCTTGACGATAGAGATCGATTATCTTCGAGAGATGACAGGTACATGATTATTTATGCTATTAGTAAATTTTTTAGGGATGAGCACCCGGTAATCTTATATTCTGCAAAGTATATTGTATAACAAAAACATTTTTTTAATTTTGCTTCACCACAAATTGTTAATTAATTTATTTATTCTTACTGTTTTTCATTTGCAGACTCATTCATTAATATTTTCTAATGATTTAATAATTATAGGTGTCGCGAACGCGATGAGCGAATTAGGGAGAGAGATGATCGCGATCGGCGCGTAGCTTCTGAGCGAGAGAGAGAGGATCGTGAAAGAGGCGTCGGAGCAGGAATCCTATTGAGAGACCGTGAAGAAAGGATCAGAGAGAAAGATGATCGGGAGCGGAAGGATAAAGATAAAGAACGCGATGATAGGCATGTACCACGAGACCGACGGGATGAGGAGCGGTCAGTGGAAAAAAGAGATTATGACAAGGATCGGTAAGGATTATCTTCAATATCTAGCTGTTTCTCCAATTTTTCTTAAGGGGACTTGGAAGTACGAATAGTAATTTAGACTTTCTGGTTATGAAAATCATAAATAGTAGGAAAGAATCTCTATCAAAACCATGCTATTTACGATCTTCGTTTACGTTTTACTCGTTTGATAATGTGAGATCCCCAGTTTTCTTAAGATTCCGATGAAGTGTTATCATTTTTCATCCCTACAACGTCCGCACACTTAAATATATAAAACATTTTAATAAGCGTTTGCTTTGAAAAGTTAGTCGCTCTAACATAATAAATTATATAGGTCTGTTATGCTACTGCATGAACGTTGTTTATTGCTTATTGTGAAATTAATAAATTGACAGTACGTGTAAAACGATTTTTCCAGATCAGAGTTGTGTAAGTCGGGCTAGTTGCAAAACTCTCTAAACTCTTTAAATTGAATATTTGATTTGACTAACTTTATAAAATATAATTAATTAAAAACCTTGTTTCCTGAGGCTTGCGACTAACTCGTCTTATAAGACTAATGTGAGGAAGCAACTTGAAAGTAAAGAGAAACATTGATGGGTGGATGCGAATGATATGAAAAACTTGAGAGGAATCGTTGATTAGAATTATTACTAATAAACATTGCATATACATTAGAAAGTTGTATATAATTTTGTGTTTAAACATTCATTGTAATTGTTTTTATTAGCTACCGAGATGAGAGAGAACGCTACAGATTGGAAGAGAAAGCAATACGTGCACGAGAGAGAGAAAGGAGAGAAAGAGACCGTGATCGGGATCGGGATAGAGAACGTGAGCGCGAACGTGATCGTGATCGAGATAGGGATCGAGATCGAGATCGGGATCGGGATCGGGATCGGGATCGAGATCGAGATCGAGATCGAGATCGAGATTATGAGCAAACAGAAAAGGATCGTCATGACCGTTATGACAATCATTCAGTCGATCGGAAAAGATCCCGAAAAAGTTCGAGTCCATTTCGACCAAAATCGCGTGGTGAGCTCAAGGATCAGTCTCCTGATAGAATAAAGAAACGCGACAAAGATCACGAAGAAAAGACAGACGAAAAGAAGAAGGATAAGAAGATCAAGGACAAGAAAAAGAAGAAGGACGGTGAAGAGAAAGAAAAAAAGAAGAAACGAAAGAAAGAGAAGCGATCAGCGCAGAAGGATGTTGTGAAAGAAGAACCACTAAAACTAAACGAAAACGAGAACATGGCTACAGACGACAAAATACAGCAGCAGGTAGAATGCGCAACATCCCCAGAGAAACCTGGTGGATATGTAAGAACCAATCAAGATTTAAGTAGTAAAACGGTACACGAAGATCCTATCAATATTTCTAGTGTATCCGCTATCAACGAAGAGTTCAAGGATAAATCTCTTATTATGAATCCTGAACCACCCGAATTTCATGGTGACACTGTCGCCAACAAAAAATATATTGAATTAGAGCAACCTGACTTTGCGTCAAATCCGCCTAATCCCAGTTTTAAACCAATTCCAGAACTAAAAACGGAGAGTAGACTAAAGCCCGATTCACTATATAGTGGGCTAGAAGATGCTGAAGTTAATGCTATCATTCCTGCTAATTATTCGTTGACCTCAGAAATTGAAGTTGAGGAACGCGAGCGAGTTGTTTTAGATGACAAATCTCCGAAGAAAGACGAATTTCTAGCACCATTGCCAGAACTCTCCAAGTGGGAGAGGGATGACAATATTGAAAAAGCGGATAGTGTATCGGAATCGCCGACGGAGATAGAGGCAACGACGAATGACGATTCTAAATCGACGAAAGTCGTGACCTCAGAAGTACTCAAAAGAGCAGAGAATGCTATCTTCCAAAAAGCAATAAACGCGATCAGGCCAATCGAGATCAAGAAGATCAGCGAAAGCCGCAAGATACTTTATCAGAATCCTGAGCCGAAAATTGCTGACGTAGAACTGAATAGGGATTCTAGAAAGAGCGTAAATGTTACAATAAACGTAGGCCGAAATGAAAGAAATGTAGAAATAACAGAACCAGCGAAGAAGGCAAAGTTAGATCGATCGAAGTTTAAACCAGTACCGGAGTCGCATTCGCCGACAAGATTGTCGGCCAAAGAAAGATTAGGCGACAAGGTCGATGATGACAAGGAACGAAAGTTAAGTCCCGTGAAAGGATTTATAGAAAAACGTGGTGATTCGAAAAATGAAAATCCCTCACGTACTCGTGAAAGAAGAATGTCACCGCTCATGGAGAGACGTGTGGATCCACCTGCAGCGGTATCATCGATGAGTAACGTAGATCGCAAGGTTTTTCTAGAAGATAGAGGAAAGCGCGAGAGAACTGAACGAAATGATAGAAATGATAAAAACGATAGAAGCGACACGCGACATAGAATTTTAAACCACGAGTCGAGGAACGAAAAGCATGATTCGCGAACAGATGGCAAATCCATTTCAGAATTCCGATCAGGTAGAAATGATTCACGAAACGATCGCGAGCGCGAAAAAAGGACCGGCAAGACGCCCCCGTTCATTGGTCATAAGAGGGAAGAATCCTCCAAGACGAGGTCTCTTTCTCTCAAAAGAAATAAGGAGGAGGATGAAGATAAGAAGAAAGATAAAAAAACTCGCGAGGAGAAAAAACGAAAGAAAGAGCATAGAAGTAGAAGCAAGTCAAAAGATCGAAAGAAGCGGAAGGAAAAAAAGCACAAGAAGGATAAGGAAAAGAGTCAGGAAAAGAAACAGAAGCAGCACAAAGATGGGGGAACCGGTGTATCCTCCAAAGGTAAACCCGAAAATTTTGAGGAAAAGAAGTCGATCGCTTTTGATAATTCCGAAGTGTCTCCGAATCTTGTAACGGTAATGGCAGCTCCACGATCCATTTCCGAGGGAACTACGAAAAAGTTAAGAAAGAATCCACGACTTGTGTCAGATCGTAAACGCAGCGTGTTGGACGAAGCCAGCTTTGAGCCGGATTATTCCGCGTCTGAATCAGAATCCGAAACTGAAGACGGTAAAATAGCAGTGTTACCAATCAAAAAACCAAAACTGGAGGAGCTCGAACCGGAAAAAGAAATAGATACCAAACCTTCCAAAAAAAGAGTCAAATCAAGTACTACTGAAGACGACTCCAGCAGTTCGGAGAGTTCATCCTCAGATTCAGACAGTTCTGACGAATCACACAAGAAGAAGAAGAAGAAGCATAAGAAACACAAAAAGAGAAAATCTATGAAAAAAGAGAGCAGTTCGGATACTGAGACTTATTCTGAATCGTCGGACTCGAGTACAGAAGAAGAGAAGCACAAGAAGAAAACAAAGAAATCTAAGAGTAAAAACAAACAGTCGAAGAAAAAAAAGAAGACTAAACACAAATAATGCTATTAGACCGTTACAGAAATAATTCATGAAAGTGAAATTTCGATCCGACAGGTTCAATTTTAAAATGCTGTAATATAAAAGCCGTCTTCTAATTGTAACAGTCCTTTTGTCTTATGTTGTTCCTTATGACCTTTTTCGACATATTTATCTCGTACTGTAGATTGTCGATTATTATATACTTGCACTGCTACGCCTGACTGCAGAATTCACTTAAAACTCGTGTTTGACGCCATTCGATTCGTGATAGATTATTTATTATAATATGCGACCGACATCTTAATAGTTCTGCAAGTAACTTATGGGAACTCGGAAAATGCTACAAAACATCTAATCTACGTTTGGAGCATAAATTAATTCTGTAAAGGCATATTTAAACTACTCAATGCAAACATCATTTTTGCAAACATGAAATGTGTTATTCACATTTTTATTTTAATATTACAATAATCTGGTATATAACAGTTTGAACGATAATGGATTTGTTGCAATTATAATTCATATCTCTAAACTATAAAAATGGAGCAACACGTTGAACAAGTATTGAACATAATGTAGGCTATATTGTACGTTTATGATGTAATTTGAATATACAGGCATACTCACAAAATAAAAAAGAAGGAAAAATACTTTGTCAATTTCCTGCATTTTAGTACTTACTTATATATATTTTTATGGGTCCATTGACTCTGTTCAGTATCAAATCAAAATTTTCAATGATACTTATCTAGTTCCAATTAGTGTTCTAGTATCAGTAAAAATATTGATTGACAGAACAAAAACCTTAAAATAGGTATTACATGAAGAGTGTTAAATAAAACTTGCACTGAACAAAGTGAAATTAACATTGTTAATAAATCAAATACATTGGATTGATATGTAGTTACAGCAATTATACAAAATTTATGAACAAAGATTGGATGCAATGAACATGAAAGTAATGAAAAATATGTTGTATTTGTATACAAAAGGTACGTTTGTAAATACATACAAATAAATTATGCATTTTTCACATCCTTACAAGTCTCCAACAATTTAAGAAGTAACGGCAAATCATTTGTTTTTTTATATTCCTTAATGCCTAAACTTTGCATAAGAAAATCTTGATCTAATGGCTGCTTACTCAGCTCACATTCTGAAAAATAAAATATTTAGCAAACACGAATAGATTTTATTAGGTTTTAATGTAACCGAGAATTGCAAATAATATACCTGCGATAAGTACACTACACGTATACTTATATCCAATCCAGTTGAAATATTCTCTTATGAGTTCGTTCAGGAGAAGAATGTTGTGAGGTTGGCATGGTCGTTTTGGTGTATTAATACGATCCGAAACATCGAGTAGTTTCATAACTTCCGAGCGCATTTCTGCCCTTATACGACCAAGATTCCCATTAGTCTCCAAGGAATCTCGTACGGCTATGGACCATAAATAGACTTAAATCTTTGCCGAATATCATAATGTATTTTATGTGTATACCATTGCTCAGATCTCTTTCCGTGGCCATTTTGAAACATATGCAACCAACGTGTACATGCTGATACATAACAAGGGAACAGGAGAGAGTAACGTGTAACCACGGTCGTACATACAGGTTTGGCCACTCATTCCCATAGACATATAAGAATAGACCACGGGGTGGGTCGAAAAAGCGTCCCCGGAATAAAAAGAGACAATTGCATCTGGGCCCCTCTATCTTTGTCTAACCGCGCATG